>CM072923.1:7276835-7569335 GCA_036971965.1 Nyctalus aviator
GCTCGCAGCACCCTGAAGGTGGGAGCGTGAGGAAACTTGCCAAACAGCCTCTCCAGCCCCACTTCCCGCTCCTTCCTGGACACCAATAAGGTGCCCGCCTAGGAATGGCCACTCTGCACATGGGAGCTGTGCTTCTCGTCAGAGCCCCCAGGACTGACTGAGTCCGCTAAGGGTGAGTCTGTGCACAGACTCGGTCAGTCCTGGGGGCTCTGACAGGTAACTTCCTGGAGGACATCCCCAGAATCCCATCCCTCTAGGAGGCCCCACCATCACCTCTCTGATGACCGCAGGCCCTGCGTCCACTTTATAGGTGAGGAAACTGAGGCTGCAGCCATACGCTGGTCAGTCAGAGGCCGAGGCCTGGCCAGTGAGTCTGGTGGCCTCAGGCTGCGGCCTGGTCGGGCAGCAGAGGGGCCCCCTGTCTGGTGGGGACTCACTGCAGGTTCCCTCCCGGCGGGGACTGAGAGCTATGGCCTAGAGCAGGGAGCTCAGGCAGGACCCCCAGATCGAGGGGGTGTCTGGGAGGTCCTAGGGGCACGCAGGGATGGCTGAGGCCACCCTGGGGCACCTCACACCTTCCTTCTCCCAATGGCCAGGATCGCTTCTCAGCCCCTTCCACCCGTGGCCACGTATGATTCAGCCCCATAGTGCTGGCCACAGCTCTGCTCCCTGAGGAGCGGCCTGAGAGGTGTGGCCCCGGGCAGGGTCCGTGGTGTCGTCCCACGTGAGTGGTTCCTCCCGTCGTAACTGGGTTCTGATCCCAAGCCCCTCGGAAAAGTCTCGAGCAGCGGGCGCTCACAGCCTGCACCCCGCCAGGGGGAAGACAGTGAGCAGCGTGGCTTCCTGCTCAGCTGGAGGCAGCGTGACCGCCGTTACCCTGACTCTCCTCTGAGGGTGTTTTATTCATCAGAGCAGCTGCGTTTAGTCAAACGGTGCAAATGACCTCCACGTGCACCCACGGGCAACTGGGTGGGTGAACTGTGGCCTGTCCGTACGATGCGCTCCTTTGGCCACACAGGAAGGAAGCATGACACGTGTCCTTTCGTGTGAATGCCCAGCCCAGGGATCCGCGGGCACGGGCAGCCGGCGGGTGGTGCCGGGGGCTGGGGGCCGTGGGGGAAGGTGACCGTTAAAGGTAGGGGCTTCTTTCCCAGGCACGAAATGTTCTGAAAGCACCTGTGGTGATGGTTGCACATACCTTAAGGTGACCAGACGTCCTGCTTTTGGCGGGACAGTCCCGATTTTTAACAATTTGTCCCCCGTCCCGCGGCTTTTTTAAAAAAGTCCCTTTTTTTAAACGCCGTGGGACGGGGGGTGGGAGTGGGGGGACACAAATTGCTAAAAATCCAGACTGTCCCGCCAGAAGCGGGACGTCTGGTCACCTTAACATCCCTGTGAATTTAACACAAACCACTGAAGTGTCAAGAACGAGCCACACTGTTTCAAAGGAATGAGAGTCAAGATTATAAGCAGGAGCCACAGAATCCCCGGACTGGCCCTGGAGGAGGTTTGCAGGAGCCAGGCCCTGCCCCGCCTACACGGGCTGCGGGCCGCCTTCGGCGCTGGCAGCCACCGCGTGTGGCTTCGGGGGCCGAGCGCGAGGCCGGGCGTGCGGCCCCCTCGGGGTGGGCTCGGTGGTTAGCGCGGGGGGGGAAGGCGGCTGTGAGCCCACCGGGTGCTGTGCCCGGCAGGCCTCGCCCTCCCGCCCGGCCGGCTCCCGGCTCGGCTTGTACCTGCAGGTCGGGATCTCCTGGAACTTGACGAATGTCTGTGCGGTGACGTTGAGCTCGTAGATGACCGAGTTGATGACGTAGGAGTCGTTTTGCACCTGCGCCTCCACGTCGTAGCTGTGGCTGTTGGCAACAGCGAGAAAGATCCTGTCTCCAATGTGGAAAACTTCCCAGTCCGCCGCACCAAATGTCTGGGAGGGAGGGAGAGGGGGGCAGGCCGCGCTCAGGAACAGGGACTGCGGGAGCCGCCAAGTGCCGCCACATGCACACACACACACACACACACACACACCCCGTCGAGCTCGACGGGCAAGGTCCCCAGCCGGGATTCACTCCATTTCCCAAGCCAGGGACTCTCACTCCCTTTACAGACACGAGTGCCAGTTGTGCCTGTACCTGAACTGTGCCACCAGAGGGGACTGCTTCTCAGCCACCTGTGCCACCCACTCCCCCAGGCCCCAATGCTGCCCTTCCTTTGAAGGCTAGCTGCTACAACACCTCCTCCAGGGAGCCCTCCCTGCTTGCTCCAGGCTGGCCCTGAACTCTGAAGCAACCTCTAGGCACCTCTTGTGTTCCTGCCTGAGATTCCCCCCACAGCCCCGTCTCTGGATAACCCCCCCCCGGCCCCCCCCCTACCCCTCCCGCACGCTGCTGCTCTAAGTCACTTGTCACCCTCGAGGCTGAGGTGTGCAGGATCCACAGGGCTGGGCTGTGGCCCGAGTGGCCACTGTGGAGCCTTTGTCCCAGACCCGGAGCTGCATGAGCTGATTTGCATGTGGGGCCTATGAGGAGGAAGACCATGTGTAGTTCACAGTCAGCATCTGGGGCCTAATGGTGGCGCTGGTGCATGGGGAGGAGAGGACCAGTGAAATCCACATCCAGGCCCAGGCCTGAGCTCAGGAGAGAGAGGGCAGGGCAGAAACGAAAGGAGACATTTTCCTGGGGCACAGGGGGCACGTGCAGGGAGAGGCCCAGCCGTGAGAGAGGGAGGAGGGGAGGAGAGCCCGGCAGTGCACTGTGGCAGGGGACAGTGTTTCCCCCTCACGCCCAGCAGAGGGCGACATTGTCCGTCTTGGCCCAGCCCATGTAGCTGCTGTCTGAGAACATTCCTGGGGGCCCATAGCCGGGCTGGGAGCCAGGAGCTCTAGACACAGGTCTGGATCGGTCCCGAGGAGCGGAGCCAAGTGAGGTGAAGCCAAAGGATGACTCACTAGGACCAGGACTGGAACCAGGACACCTGGCAGCCCCTGCTCCCTCCCAGGGGCCAGGAGCTCCGTAAGGCTTTCCTGGATCAGCCGGTCCTCCCCTCCACGCGGCTCCGGGAGGGGGCACCATTCTTTCCCAGGGGCGCCCCACGACTTCTGGGATCCTGGGGGCTGCAGGGGCCTTCAGCATCACCCCTCTCTCCCCACACTCCCCCTCCCGGTGGCTGCTTCATGGACAGCGACTGTTACAGACCCACACGGGGCCGAGAGTCACACACACACGTGGTGGTGACTTCACAGAAACAGAACAGGAGATGCCAGACTGTTAGATCCCAGCTCCTCTGACCCGTGCTGGGGAAACCATGTCAATGGGAAATGGCCCATGCGTGTGTACGAGTAAATGCACATACCTGTGTGTGCACACCTGCATGCACCCACACCTACACACTCCTGCATGCATGTGTGCACACGGGCATTCCCACACAGTTCAGAGGCCAGGAGCTGGAAGAGGATCTCCCCCAGGTGGCCAGGACTTCCTTGGGCTCTGAGCCACTGGACTCAGACCGCTCCCTTCTCCCCGAGGTGAACAATGGGGGCCGGGAGAAGAGGTCCCAGGGTGTGGCTGGGCGGGAGGCAGGGAGGAGTGTCAGATGGGCGTCGCTCAGGGTTCCATCATCCTGCCTCGGCTCTGTGCGCCCTGCTGGTGGGAGCCGATACCATGGAAATTTCAGAGAAACAACAGTTTTCCAGGACATGTGTTTCCATGCAATACTCAGGTCATACTTTTGCTAAAAAGTCACTCCTTGTTGCTCTAGAATTCAAATGCAGCAGGCACTCTGCCATTTATCTGGCCACAGGCGAGCAGAGACCTGCCTGGGGCTGGCTGGGTCACGGTCACTGCTGTCAGTGCCCCCTCACCCCCACAGGGTGTCTGCCAGGAACTCCCCAGATCGGCAGCACCTGCAGCTGGGCCGGAGGCTGGGCTCCCCGCACAGGGAAGCAGGTCTGAAGCTGCCTGGGGCTGCACCAGCCTGAGGCACCTGCTGGGCTGGCGGGCTCTCCCCTCCCTCCCTCCTTCCCACGGAATTTCCCCGGAGCCTGCCCCGCCCGGGGGCTCAAGAGCACCTCTCGGGGTGATGGTGCCGCCCGGAGCCCCTGACAGCCTCCCTCGAGGGTGGCTGGGCTCCAGGGTCATCAGGCCAGTGTGGGCAAGGAGGTCCTTGGGTTCCAGCTGTGAGGAAGACTTTCCTAAATCGGCCTTTTGTCGTAGTGCATCTTCTTGTTCAAATGTAGGCGATTTAGGATCACCGTGTTGGTAGCCGTAGGATGGCAATCTCCCAAATGACCCCCAACCCACTACAGGAGCCCTCCCCCATCACAGATGGTCTGGGCCTGCCAAGGACCTGGCCTGGTGGACCAAAGCCACGAGCTGCCCCTCCTGTGCCAGGCTGCGGCCCTGCCCCCAGGACAACACAGAGCTCGGCTCCGGCCCCAGCGCACCTGCTGGAGACTTGGACACAATCACTGAGTCTTCTTCCGGAACAAAGTCTCCTCCGGTTCCTACCATTGTCCCTCCTTCCACAGGATTCATATCCCTTCGGCCCCGCCCACCTCCCCAAGCTCCCAGAACACCGAGCTGCAGCTGCACAGCCCTCACCCCTCCTGGGCGGGCACCTCACTGGCGCCCTGCCATCCCGCCTGCTTCCCAGGCACCCACGGGGCCTCTGTGACACATGCAATTAACTTAGAGCCCACGGAGTTTCCACACACATGGCCGTCTCCTGTCGCCTGCCCCCCTGCCCGGGCCTCCACATAGCTCTTTCCCTGCGACCCGGTCCCCGCTAGTCCGGGCTCCTCAGGAACCTGCTTTACCACCCCTGTCTTGTCCCGCCCACCCCACCCCAGATGCCTTTGACCTCCTTGGTCTAATTCCAGTCAGAGATCCCGTCACCCTGGGCAGACCCCGCCAGCCCATTGCTGAGCCCTTTCCGATCAGCACGCACCCCAGCACCTCCTCCTCTCTCCAGGACGGCTGCACTGTGTCCCCAAGTCTCCGTGTGCTTAGGCACCCCAGCAACGACCTATGCCCGTAAGGAGCATTCGAGAAAGACCCTGCCCCACGCTGAATAAATCACGGCACCACAGCTGGGCTCCAATCCCGGCTCTGTCCAGAGCAAGTCTGTTAACCCCCGAGCCTCCGTTTCCCGTGAGAAGAGGGGACTGGTGGCAGAAGTTACTGCACAGCCCAGCCAGCGTGGCTCAGTGGTTGAGCGTCAACCTTTGAACCAGGAGGTCATGGTTCGATTCCTGGTCGGGGCACATGTCTGGGATGTGGGCTTGATACCCAGTGTGGGGCGTGCAGGAGGCAGCTGATCAATGATTCTCTCTCATCACAAATGTTTCTCTCTCCCTCTCCCTTCCTCTCTGAAATCAATAAAAATGTATTTTAAAAAAGGTTACCTCACACGGCGGCTGTGCGTGGGAAGAAGTAGGTTAAGCTATTGGCACGGAGCTTTCTGAGGCCCCTGCTCAGCGAGCCTGGACCGCTGTCACTGCTCAGGAATAACGCCTCAGCCCTGCCGGTGTGGCTCAGTGGTTGAGTGCCAGCCTATGAACCAGAAGGTCAGGGCACAGGCCCGGATTGCAGGCTCCACCCCCAGGAGGGACGTGCAGGAAGCAGTCCCCTCTCATCAGTTCTCTCTCATCACTGATGTTTCTGTCTCTCTCTTCCTCTCCCCTCCTGACTGAAATCAATAAGAATATATTTTAAAAAATAAAAGATAAGAAAAAGAAAAAGAATAATGCCACACCCTAGCCCTGCTTCCCCAGCAAACCGCCCCCACCCCACTTGGGAAGCAGCACCCTGAGTGTTAATCTTGGAGTCATGCTGGCAATAGCACTCGTAAGTTCGGCTTCCTGGCTGGGCTTTGGAAGCCTCCGCTGCTTCCAGACGGTGCTGCCACCTCCTTCACCGTGGCCGCAGCTCCTGCCCCTTGATGGGCACACGCACGCCCCGCCCTGCCCCTGTGCTCCTGTCACGGTCCACATCACTGCCGCCTGGGTCACGTGTGGTCCGCCAGGGTGTCTGATGCTGTCCCACCCTCATGAATACGTCTGCAGCCCTGCTCACAGGTCCTGCCAGCCCGCCCATGGTGACCGGGACCAGCTAAGGGACATCAAGGTCTGAGGGAGTGTGGAGAGTGCTGCCCCCACCCACCGCATGTGGCCAGGTCAGAGGTCAGCTGCACAGCTGCCCCACCCAGGGCAGGAGCCTGGCACCCAGAGGTGGCCAGACAGCGGAGCCAGGAGGCCAGTCTGAGCCCCCGGCGCAGCCAGGACACCTTCGTGACAGAGGGACAGCCGAGCCAGCGCACCCCTCCTCTCCGGTTAGGGTGCCCCAGGCTCTTTTGGGGGCTAACAGAGGCTGCCATGTGCAACATGACCTGAGCCTTACTCGGGGGGAGGCACCTGAGGCTTCAGGGTGAAGGTCCTGCATCACCAGGCCGGTGTGGGATCAGCAGGCGCCTGGGGGCACCGGGTGCAGGGCAGGTCCTTACCAGGAAAGACTGGAAGAGCTGGAAGGAGCCGACCAGCCAGACGTACAGGTGGGAGTGCACCTTGGTGGACGTGCCGTTGAAGGCGTTGGCCACCACCAAGAAGGAGTAGGGCCCCACCGTGAAAAACTCCCAGTCGTAGGCGCCGGAGGTGGCGATGGTCTGGTTGGCCTCAAACAGGCGCGTCCGCGGGTTCCACTTGTAGATGACGCTGTCGATGTTGTGGTTGTCTCCTGGAAGCCAACGGCTGCGGTGAGGGAGGGGGCACGGGCTCCCGCGGCCTCCCGGTGGCCTCGGCGGGACCCTGGCCTCCCGGACCCTGCCCCAGGGCCCCTGCTGCCCGTCCAGCCCAGCCAGGCCTGGGCCACTCTGGGTGTGGCCTGCTCGCCCCACACCCTCCTGCAGCCTCTCACTCCCCAGCGAGGACGCCCAGGTGAAAACCCTCAGGGGGCTCCCCTTTGGGTGGCTCAGGCCCCCCCGATGGCCTTCAGGGTCTTGGAGGTGGAGCCCCCTGCCTCCCCCCAGCCTCACCTGTCACAGCCCAGGGCCCCCTTGGCTCCCGTCTCTCCCACAGGCCAGGCCGCATGCTCCCTGGGGCCCCTCTGGCCAGCCTCTCGCTTCCATGGAGAGCTTGGTGAGCGGGCCCCTGGGGTCGCCCTGCTCATCAGCAGGTGGTCGGGGCTCCTCCCCAGGCCCCCACAGAGCTCCCTTGTAGACCTCTGGCTCAGGGAAACTCTGAGCATGGAGCCCACTGAGGCCTGAGCTAAGGTGCCCTGCAGGGCCAGGCCACCTTGGACCTGTCCAGCCCTGAGTCTCAGGATGGGGAAGGGCTTGCCCAGGTCACTATTTGTGAGGGGTGGGGAGGTGAACACTGGCCCAGAAACAAGGTTTGTGGGCCCCTCCCAGCCTGTCCCCCTTCACACCCACGTTTCACAGGGTCTGTGTGCACATGATGACCTGTTTTCAGAAACCTGGTCCATGTCCTTCCAGCGACACCCCTACCTGTCCACACCCCGTCCCCCAGCTGACCAGAGTGGTCACCTTCCCACTATGTCAGTCAGATCCTCACTGAAGGAGGTGAGTGAGTTAGTTAGTTACTCAGTTACTAGTTAGTTAGTTTGAAGTGAGGCAGCCTGGGCAGCCAGGTGGCCCTCGTTTCTGTGGCGACTCTCCTGGGGGCAGGCACCGACCACCATCTTCCCACCTGGACAGATGGGAGGTGCTCAGGTGTGTTCGCCCTCAGAGGCCTCCATTAAGTGGCCGGGCCCGAGGAACCGGGCTGCTGTGATTTATTATCGTTTTTAGTGAGATGAAGACCAGCCTTGCAGTGAGTCCTGCCCGCCCCTGGGAGGGTCACCTCCAGGTCGCAGGTCACAGCCCTACCTTCCCTGTGGTTGGCCACGGCCAGGAAGTGCTCCCCGGCCACCTCGAAGGCCTCCCAGTCCCGGGCGCTGTGGGTGGCCACCCTCTGGTAGGGCGTGAACCGCAGCTTTCTCGGGCTCCACTTGTAGATGACGGAGAACTCCTGGCCCTTCTCGTTGGGGTCAAAGTTGGCCACAGCCAGGAAGATCTGCAAGAGAGGACGGGACGCTCGGCTCCCTGCCCGCAGCCAGGTCTCTGTCCGCATGGGCAGGCGTTTGTCTGTCTGTTCTACTCCCAGTGGGTGGGCCGAGGGAGGGGCGGGGCTGTACCCAGCAGGTGTGTGTAGGTGCAGGGACAGAGGCTGAGCGCCCCCCGCCTTCTATGTGCCCATATTCACCAGTCCCTTACTGCCATGTCTACCTCCCAATCCCAGGAAAAGCTTCATCACAAAAGTGTTCCTCATCATCCTCCGTCCTCCCTTCGAAACAACAGGAGAGATCGTAATCCCTACTCTCCCCGAGAAAGCGGTGTTTGCCACGCAGCCGTGTAGGACACAGAAACCCCACTACATGTGACATGGCCAGCGGGCACGATCGTGCACTTATGTGGCTGTACCAGGCGCCAGAATGCCCAGGTAAGTCCTGCATCTGCTTGAGCAACCTGAAGATGCTCTCGCCCTTGTTTCCCCAAATTTCCCTACTTTTCTTTTATGTAAAACTCTGATAAAACACAAGCACCTTTAAAACATCGTCAACCAAATAACGGGAGAGCGAGTCATTCGTTCACCGTGTTGGACCGGGTGCCAGAACCCTGGCGGGCAGCCAGCCACCGGAGGGCAGGGGCTTGTCTGCTTGCTCACGGCTCCACCCCAGTGGGAGGGTCCAGGTGGGGCAGGGCTGTGCCCAGCACATGAGTAGGTGAGTGAATGACTGAGGGACAGGCATGGGAAGGTGACCCCAAGACACTTGTCGTTTCGAAGGGAGGACGGAGGAGGAGCTGGGAGAAAATTCATCTGGACGGGAATGGGGGGGTCCTCTCAGACCCTCCACCCACAGGCCCTCTCAGTGCAGCCCTCCCTGGAATGGGGGGGGGAGGGGTTGCCCTCGAGGGTCTCTGCCTCTGGGGCCTGTTTGTGGGGGGAAAGGCAGGGTCGGGCGGGTGGGTCCATTGCATTCTCTCATGACTTCTGCCTTGTGGACCAGTCCAAGTCAAACGACGCCCACAGGCATCTAAGATAGTCTGCACCCTACCCGGGCGGCATCTTAGCAAATGGCCTTTCCCAGTGTGTTGGGGAGCCGAACAGACTTTCTCAAGGCCCCGCCTGGGTGCAGAGACGCAGCCAAGCCGTCTGAACCCGACAAAGGCTTTGGAGCCACGAGAAACACGTTTTCCTGGAGAAGCGTGTCAGGAGCCCACCCTCCGGACTCTGTGGGTGACTCCAGCTCAGAAAGGACACAGAGCCACGAACTCGCCTTCTTCCCGATGGTGAAGTGCCTCCAGGACTGCGCCTGGTGCGTGCGGATGCTCTGGTACGAGGCGAACGCCCCGTCCGTCCACTTGTAGATGGCCGACGTGGCCTTGCGGTTGGCGGTGGCGATGAAGAGCCCGGCCTCGGGGATGGCGAAGACCTCGATGCCCAGCGTCTCCGAGTGAGTGAAGAGGCGCTGGTGCTCCTCCACGTAGTCCAGCCTCTCCTTGGCTGGGGAGGGAGACAGGGAGACGCGGTTCATGGTTGCCGTGTCCCAGCACAGAAGCCTGGAGGCACCATCCTGGGAGCACGACCCTGGGCCCTGAGCCCTGACCCCTGACCCTGGGGGCATTAGCGTGGGGCAAGGGCAGTTTGCTCAGAGCACCTGCTCACCGCCAGAGGCCTGCTGGGAAGCCCTCTCGGCTAGTGTGGGTTTCAGGATCTGGCGAGCCCCAGTGGTAGTCACTGGGGGAACTCGATGTGCTGGCTTTTAGGAGACATGCCCCATGCTCATTGCGGCCACACAAGGCTGTCCCCTAAGGTGACCCAGGAGTTCGAGAGCAGTCCAGCTGGAGCTGGTCCCCTTTTGCTGTGGACACTCAGGGCTACCTCACTCCCCCTTCCCACGCCAGGAATGGAGCCCTGGATGGCTTGCTCAGTGGTTAGATGTCAGCCCATGAACTGAAGGGTCTCAGGCTCTATTCCCAGTCAATGGCACATACCTCGGTTGCAGGTTCAATCCGTGGCCCTGGTCTGGATGTGAATGGAGGGCAACCCATTGATGTGTCTCTCTCACATGGATGTTTATCTCTCTCCTTCCCCAGCCCCCTCACTTTCCTCCACTCTCTAAAAAAAAAAATCAGTGGAAAAAATATCCTTGGGTGAGAATTAAAAAAAAGGAAAGGAATGGATCGCCGCAAAGCTTGCTGCGGCAATGATGCCCTCGGGTCCCTGGCATCGTCATGTTGAATCTATGATCTGAGCACAGGCAGGGTGCGAGGAGGGAGAGTGGGCAGGGCCCCACGAGGGAGGCTGGCTCCGGGGAGTCCCGAGCTCTTCCCTGGGCAGGGTCGAGGGGAGGTGGTGAGCCCTGCCAGCCTGCCTGTGGTGCCCAGGAGGGCCCATGGTTCCAGAGGAAGCGTGGGGGCTTGCTGCTCTGGGTGGGGTGCCTCCTGTTCTCAGGGAACGCGGACTCTGAGCAGAGCCCCTACGTCTCCAGAGCCCCGGGGGCCACGCCCTCCCTGTCCACCGCACCTGCCAGCACGGAGACCCACTCGCTGCCCACGCACAGGTACAGCCCCTTCTGCCCGGCGTCAAACCAGAACTGGGCATCCTCCACTTTGGTGCACGGAGGCCGGGATCCCAGCGTCACCTTCATGTCGGTTTCTGGGGGAGACAGGGAGGCGCCTGGTGAGTGTCCAGTGGACGCGAACTCCCTGCAGGAGGCAGTCTCGTCCTTGTCTCCGAAGCTGGGCTCCCAGGACCCACTCAGGCTCTTAAACGGGTCCCAGGAGGCAGGGAGACCAGGGCGTGTGGCCGGCCCCAGGGCATCTACGTGGCGGGACGTAGTAAAGCTCCCCGTGGCTCCAGAGCAGCATGTCCAACCCCCCTCCCCCGGGCCTCCTGCTCTTCTGAAAATCCTCCCACATCAGTGCCCAATGGGCATGAGTTTATCTAAACTTCCGTTTTGCTTCGTTTTGTGGCAGCTGAGCCCATGTCTTCTTGGAATGACGCCTCCATCTCAGGTCAAACACACACGTCCTAATGGCGCTACTTGGCCACTTCAAAGTGATATCTGCCCTGAGACCCAGGCCCGAGGCCAGGCTGTGACACTGAGCATGCCCTTGACCCCTCGGGCAAAGGCCTGGGGGCCGAGTCCTGCCCCCTGAGAACCTCTTTAGTTACAGCGGTCCATGTCGCCCGAGGAAGATGCCCAGAGGCCTCTGGCCCAGGGGCTTGAAAACACAGTTATGGGACTGGCTCTCAGTGTCACCTGCTCTAGGTCGGGGGTGTGCCCAGTGAAGCTGGGGAGAGGGCTAGGTTGTTCTCCCTCCTTGCCGAATAGTGGGGGGTTAGGTGGGTGGGTGAGGGGGTTGGATTCTCCCTGGCAGGAGTCTGTGGTTTACATAAATTGTCAACAGCCCTGCCATGGTGGCTCAGTGGCTGAGCACTGAGCTATGAACCAGGAGGTCACAGTTCTGTTCCTGGTCAGGCCACATGCCCGAGTTGCAGACTCGATCCCCAGTGTAGGGCATGCAGGAGGCAGCCAATTAGTGGTTCTCTCGCATCATTGATGCTTCTATCTCTCTCTCCCTCTCCCTCCCTCTCTCTTAAATAAATAAAAACATACCGGTCTTTTTAAAAATAATAAATACTCAACCTCGTACCTTTAGATTGGGAAGGTGCAAACAGAAATTAAAAAAGCGAAGCTGGGGACCCTCTCGGCAGGGGGTTCATGGAAAACAGAAATGTATCTTGCGAAGGCGGGTCCCAAGGGGGGCAGGGGCTGAGGTGTGGTGCCTATCGGGGGGGATGAGGAGAAAGGGCCCCCATCACTGCTCTGGGGACAAACAGGCAGCAGGTGGAAGTCGGAGGCTCCAGAGGAAGCGGACTTCTAGTGGGAGCAGGTGGCTCTGGCTTACTAACCATAGGGATATTTTAGCACCTCATTATCCTCCGGCTTCCCCGTGAGACCCTGCAGGATTGGGGGGATGGACAGCACGAGCTCCGCATTCCTGCAGGGACACAGCCTGGGAGTGGCGTCGGAGCCGGGCAGCAGGACCAGCTGCCTGACCAGGCCCTGCGGAGAGAGGGACAGTGTGTTCAGACCCTGGGAGATGGTGGAAATGCTGGGGGGGAGGGGGGGAGGACGCTAACCATCTCTAGAGCTAGGAGGGAAGAGTCTGCATAGGTTATGGGGGGCATTGGGTGCATCAGTAGAGAACTAGGCACCCTTCTAAGGTCATAAACCACAAAGGGACTTTCCTGTGGACGAATATAGAATTACTGGCCAACATTGCTTATTGATCATCCATCCATTCATCCATCCACCCATCCATTCATTTGTCTATCTATCCATACACCATCCAGCCAACCATCCATCCATCCATCCATCCATTCATTTGTCTATCTATCCATACGCCATCCATCCATCTATCCGTCCATCCATTTACCCATTCACTCATCTACCCATCCATACACGATCCATCCATCCAAGCATGCCATCAGTGAATATTCTCAGAGCACCTGCTATATATCAGGCATGGTTCTAGATACAGGACACACAGGGAACAAGGCTTCCCTGCCTCCATGCTAGGAGAGAGACAGACAATGAGCAAAAACCCCACAGCTGGTCTGAAGGTGGTCTACAATGAAGAGCCAGGGGTCGGATCTTGGAGGGGACATGTGGGCAGTAAAGGGGACAGGTGGGCAGTAAAGGGGACAGGTGGGCAGTAATGGGGACAGGTGGCAGTAAAGGGGACAGGTGGGCAGTAAAGGGGACAGGTGGGCAGTAATGGGGACAGGTGGGCAGTAAAGGGGACAGGTGGGCAGTAATGGGGACAGGTGGGCAGTAAAGGGGACAGGTGGGCAGTAATGGGGACAGGTGGGCAGTAAAGGGGACAGGTGGGCAGTAAAGGGGACAGGTGGGCAGTAATGGGGACAGGTGGGCAGTAAAGGGGACAGGTGGGCAGTAAAGGGGACAGGTGGGCAGTAATGGGGACAGGTGGGCAGTAAAGGGGACAGGTGGGCAGTAAAGGGGACAGGTGGGCAGTAATGGGGACAGGTGGGCAGTAATGGGGACAGGTGGCAGTAAAGGGGACAGGTGGCAGTAAAGGGACATGTGGGTGGTAAAGGGGACAGGTGGGCAGTAAAGGGGACAGGTGGGCAGTAAAGGGGACAGGTGGGCAGTAAAGGGGACAGGTGGGAGGTAAAGGGGACAGGTGGCAGTAAAGGGACATGTGGGAGGTAAAGGGGACAGGTGGGCAGTAAAGGGACATGTGGGTGGTAAAGGGGACAGGTGGGCAGTAATGGGGACAGGTGGGCAGTAAAGGGGACATGTGGGCAGTAAAGGGGACAGGTGGGCAGTAATGGGGACAGGTGGCAGAAAAGGGACATGTGGGAGGTAAAGGGGACAGGTGGGCAGTAAAGGGACATGTGGGTGGTAAAGGGGACAGGTGGGCAGTAATGGGGACAGGTGGGCAGTAAAGGGGACATGTGGGCAGTAAAGGGGACAGGTGGGCAGTAAAGGAGACGTGTAGGCAGTAAAGGGGGATGTGGGCAGTAAAGGGGACAGGTGGCAGTAAAGGGACATGTGGGAGGTAAAGGGGACATGTGGGCAGTAAAGGGGACATGTGGGCAGTAAAGGGGACAGGTGGGCAGTAAAGGAGACGTGTAGGCAGTAAAGGGGGATGTGGGAAGTAAAGGGGACAGGTGGCAGTAAAGGGACATGTGGGAGGTAAAGGGGACAGGTGGGCAGTAAAGGGGACATGTGGGCAGTAAAGGGGGATGTGGGAAGTAAAGGGGACAGGTGGCAGTAAAGGGACATGTGGGAGGTAAAGGGGACAGGTGGGCAGTAAAGGGGACAGGTGGCAGTAAAGGGACATGTGGGCGGTAAAGGGGACAGGTGGGCAGTAAAGGGGACAGGTGGGCAGTAAAGGGGACATGTGGGCAGTAAAGGGGACAGGTGGCAGTAAAGGGACATGTGGGCAGTAAAGGGGACAGGTGGGCAGTAAAGGGGACAGGTGGGCAGTAAAGGGGACAGGTGGCAGTAAAGGGGACATGTGGGCAGTAAAGGGGACAGGTGGGCAGTAAAGGGGACAGGTGGGCAGTAAAGGGGACAGGTGGGCAGTAAAGGGGACAGGTGGGCAGTAAAGGGACATGTGGGCAGTAAAGGGGGATGTGGGCAGTAAAGGGGACAGGTGGCAGTAAAGGGACATGTGGGCAGTAAAGGGGACAGGTGGGCAGTAAAGGGGACAGGTGGCAGTAAAGGGGGATGTGGGCAGTAAAGGGGACAGGTGGGCAGTAAAGGGGACAGGTGGGCAGTAAAGGGGACAGGTGGGCAGTAAAGGGACATGTGGGCAGTAAAGGGGGATGTGGGCAGTAAAGGGGACAGGTGGCAGTAAAGGGACATGTGGGCAGTAAAGGGGACAGGTGGGCAGTAAAGGGGACAGGTGGGCAGTAAAGGGGACATGTGGGCAGTAAAGGGGACAGGTGGCAGTAAAGGGGACAGGTGGGCAGTAATGGGGACAGGTGGCAGTAAAGGGGGATGTGGGAAGTAAAGGGGACAGGTGGCAGTAAAGGGACATGTGGGCGGTAAAGGGGACAGGTGGGCAGTAATGGGGACAGGTGGCAGTAAAGGGGGATGTGGGAAGTAAAGGGGACATATGGGTGGTTAAGGGGACAGGTGGGCAGTAAAGGGGACAGGTGGGCAGTAAAGGGGACAGGTGGGCAGTAATGGGGACAGGTGGCAGTAAAGGGGGATGTGGGAAGTAAAGGGGACATATGGGTGGTTAAGGGGACAGGTGGGCAGTAAAGGGGGACATGTGGGCCATAAGGGGGGACATGTGGGCCGTGAGGGGGACGGGTGGGCCAGGAAGAAGGAACAACGGGGAGTGCAAAGTGCCAGGTGTGCCCGGCGTGTGTGGGACTCCACGGAGCCTCGTGCTCCTCATTCCTGTCTGACAGACGACAATCTGAGGAGCCAGAGCATCGGGACAGCAGGCCCGCGGTGACAGCCCTCTGCAAACAGCGGCGTGGGGAGGCCAGGCAGGCGGCCGGACCACACTCACCGTGAACAGGCCTTTGGCCCTCCTCCGGCTGCCGATGAAGAACCTGGCTCCTTGCACCGATAGGGTGGCTGGGAAGGGCACATCGGCAGTTCTAAAAACAGAGGGTGAGGGTTTTAGCCGTGGGAGAGAGCAGTGCAGGCTATTTGTATAGAGAAAGACAGAGCAGTGCCGCATGTGGGACGTGCCAGTGTCCTGGGTGACGGTAACCAAGGACCACAGGCTGGGCGGCTTCAACCACAGACGCCCATTCCCTCCCAGTTCTGGGGCCAAAGTCCAACACAGGTGTTGACAGGCCCGAGCTCCTGCAGGAGTCTCAGGGGAGTCCCTTCTTGTCTCTTCCTGCTCCTGGGGGCTCCTGGCTGTGGTTGCATCGCTCACTCTCTGTGCTCACCATCACATGGCTCCTCCCTTGAGCCTCTTCTCCTCTCAGGAGGACTCCGGTCACTGGGTCAGGACCCACCCTCTCCAGTGTGACCTCCCTTGAGCCGGATCACACCTGCAAAGGTGCTGTCTCTCAATAAGGTCCCGGTTCCTGTAGGACATGAATTAGGGCGGCCCCCTTCACCTCAGGATGGGGACCTCCTGCAAAAGCGTGTGCTGCCATGAGTTCCCCACCCTTTTATGGAACACCCAGTGGCTTCTGCGGGCACGAGGTTTCCAGCCCGTTCACCCTCCACTGAGCCCTGGGGGTGGGGGGACAGATGATGTCAGGCAGAATGGGGTTCCCTCTCTGGTGACTTCAGGGTAATGTGGCTGGAGTTGGGTCTTGATGTGCAAGTGGGGGAAGGGGAGCAAACTCTGGAGAAAGATGAGGAGGCCGGTGGGAGAGAACTGTGTAGCTGGAGCTCCCGGGGCTGGAAAGCCATGCACGGGCTCTTTCCTACTGCCCAGCCTGGTGCCAGTCTTTGCCGTCTGCTCCTTCCAGTCTTTGCCGTCTGGTGAGATCAGCCCAGTGTCTGCACATCTCCCAGGTGGCCTGAGTGCTGGCCTGTGAAGCCCGGGGCCTGAAATCCTCCATGGCCACCATGGCTGCAGCCCCGGTGCCCCACCCTGGGTGGGCCTTTTGCACCCCCCCCTCCCCCCTGCCAACAGGTGTCAGCTCTGGTGCTCGGCCGTGAGCAGCCATGGTCCTATAAAGGCTCTGGTGTAGCTGAGAGCGTGGTGGTGGCGATGGGGGGTGAGGTAGTGGTGAATAAGACACTTGGTTTAGACCAAGTGTATACGTGGCATGGATTCTTTTGATTGTGGAACAAGTTTCGTAATAACCAAGCAGAGTAAGAGTCTACCTTTGAAAGTACTATTTGGTATAATGATAGATTTAAAGTAAGCTGGACCACCCGACATGCACATGTCTCCAGCCCCGCTCAGCAAGGACGGATGCGGAGGTCCATGGGCCAGCAGCTGGCCAGGCCGCCGGGACTCGCTGTCCCTGGCCCCAAACGAGGTGCTGGCGAGGACAGACACGAACTCAGGCTTCCCCGTGCCCAGGGCTGTGCCAAAGTTACTCAGGATTCCTCCGCATGTTTATCTGGAGTCTTAATGAATATTTATTCCCTTATTTCACATGAGGAAACTGAGTCAGGGAGGTTAAATGACATGTTGAAAATCACACAGCAAGACCTGGGCCTCAAGCCGGGTCACAGCTTCCGCTTGGCTCTGGTGCTCAAGTTCCTTATGCTCCTCGTCTGTGGCCCTTTCGTCCTGGTGACAGCGCCCTGCAGGGCATATACCCGGGCAAGCTCAGCCTGGACTCACACTTCAGCCCCCGCCCAGGGCCAGCCCCCGCCGCCCGCCACTCCCAGATTGGCTCCCTTGTCCGGCTCCCCCACGCCCTCTCTGGAGGCAGGTGTGCTGTCCACCTGCTGTCACCAGGGCTCCCCCACAAGCCAGACCCCTCTGGCCCACCTGCAAACTCGAGCTGCCCCCGGATGTCCACTCCGGACTGTATGTCGGGCAGCCCTCAGCACCAGGAGACCCTCCCCGGCGTCCAGGTACCTACATGTCCACGGGGACGCCGCAGTCCATGGTGAGGGAGAAGGAGTCTTCAGACACGGCCAGGACCAGCGTGTGCCACTGGCTGTCCATCAGGGCAGGGCTGCGGAAGGACACGCGGGTCTGCCAGGCGCCCGCCGCGTCCTGGCTGAGGAAGAGGAAGTGCAGCCGGGTGGGTGAGTACCGCAGGCCCAGCAGCAGCGCGTCGGGGCCCTCGGCCACCACGGTGAACAGGTACTCGTTCTTCTGCAAGAGAGGGCGGCCGGTGAATGTGGGCAGGCGTGGGCAGGGCGGGTGCGGGTGGGAGGTGAAGGTGGGCAGGTAAGGGCCGGGCTCTCAGCGCAGGGCCCTGTGTGTGATAGAGCCAGGTGCACTGCTCACACCCATGGCCATGCCGGTGTCAGGAACACGGGAAGCATCGTGCTGGTGAGGACTTGGGGCATGTGAGCCCGGTGCACTGCGGGTAGAAAGGTAAAATGCTGCAGCCCCTATAAAAAACAGTGCGTGTTTCCGCCACAAATTACAAATGGAGCTACTGTATGATCCAATATTCCCTCTGCTGTAAGTCCAAAGGGACTGCCAACAGGGACTCAGAGAGACACATGGACATCGGTGCTCCCTGCAGGTTCACTCACAAGAGCATTACCCACGTAGAAGCAACCCAGCTGCCCAACGGCTGGTGAAGGGATGAGCATAGGTAATGTGGCCCAGCCACCGAATGGAGCATCTCAGCCATAAGGAGGAAGGTCCGGCATCGGCAGGGATGAACCCCGAGGACATTGCGCTGAGTGAAACAAGCAGTCACGAAGGGACAGAGGCTGCAGGATCTCACTAACACGGGGTCCCTGGAGCCGTGGCTTCCACCAACACCGAGTGCAGAGGTGGGCACCAGGCGCCGGGGGCCGGGGCAGGAGCCAATGTTTAATGGGAACAGAGTCATCCTGGGAAGATGAGAAAGTCCTGAGATGGAGGGTGGTTATGGCTGCGCACCAGTGTGACTGTGCGCCATGCCATTGATCAGTACTCGTAAAGATGATTAAAACGGTAAGCTTCATAGCAGCACAATTCACCATCGCCAAGATTTGGAAACTGCCTAAATGCCCATCAGCAGATGAGAGGATTAGAAAATTGTGGTACATCTACATAATGGCAAACTATGCTTCTGTCAAAAGGAAGGAACTCCTACCATTTGCAGCAGCCTGGGTGGAACCGGAGAGCATTATGCTAAGAGAAATAACCCAGGTGATGAAAGAAAAATACCACATGATCTCACTCATTTATGGAAAATGAAGAACATTATAACCTGATGAACAAAAAGATAGATACAGAGGCAGTAAAGCACTGAACAGACTGTCAAATTACAGCGGGAAGGCTTGGGAGTGTTGGGGGGGAGGGGAGGAAGAGATCAACCGAAGGACATGTATGCACACCAATGGACACAAGACATGGGGGATGGTCTGAAGGCATGCGACAGGGGATAGGGGAGGCTGGGGGAAGGTCAACGGGGGGAAAAAGGAGATATATGTATTACCATGTGTAATACTTTAAACAATAAAAATAAAAGTAAGCTTCAGGTGATGAGTGTTTTACCACAATTTAAAAACCACACCCCCTCCACAATGGTGACTTCAAACACAACGTGACCCCCAAACCCTAGCCACCCCAGCCACTCGAGCTGCGCAGACACATGTATACATGCCTATAAGCCATTGCAACTTGGAGTCTCTAAATTCCTCGCCTAACACGGTCAAAAGAGTAAAGACTTGAAAGTGATGACACCTGGACGATAATGACAGTGCCATTCTTTACAAGTCTTCGCCCATGCAACACTGCGACCTGAGTTCCATGCAACCATTATTCTAAAGAATTCAAAGCCTCCACGTGCCTCATAATTATTTTAATGCCTAATCAGCAAAATCCACCGGGCTCAGATTGGGTCCCATGTCCTTTGGCCACTCCTCCACTGACCTTCCTGGGTCGGGGTGAGAGTCCCACCCAGTGCCCTGCCCAGCGGTCGTAGGCATTGTGATCGCTCAGTCACTCATTCCTAGAAGTACTCGTGGCTGGAGGAGACCCAGGTTGCTGAGAACCCCGTTTCTCAGCACTGCCACCATGGCAACGAAATCAGATGGAGGAAGCGCTCAGGCGGTGAAGCGAGTTTATTGGGGTGCAAAAGGAGGTGCTGACAGGTCAAAGTGCAGGTCAGGTGATGGAACAAGAAATTGGGAGGGAATGGCAGGAGACCAGGGCAGGTGGAGGCTCTTCCTGGGAGGCAGGAGACTGAGGTTCAGGGCTCCTGGGAAGCAGAGGTCAGCTCAGAACAGTGGAGACCGGGGGACCCCATCCTGATTGGCGGCAGCCACCTGACACTGCTGAGGACGAGACTGAGGGGTGGCTGGGAGGACCACGGTCACACGGTGAGACCTGAGCCTGGCTGGCCCTGGGGGACATGACTGCTCAGCAGCAGGACCCCTGGGCCGAGGTGGGGACACAGCAGGCCGGGCGGGAGCACACGGGGCGGCAGAGCAGGGACATGCAGGAGGACGGGCGACAGCAGCTGGGCTGGCAGGAGGAGGTGGGTCCACAGCAGGAGGAGGTGGGCACGCAGCAGGCAGGCCTGCACACGGGGCGGCAGATGAGGGACACGCAAGAGGAGGGTCTGCAGCAGGATGAGGTGCAGGAGGTGGGCTGGCAGCACGAGGAGGCCCCAGAGCAGACAGGCACACAGCACAGGGGCTTGCAGCAGACGGGTGTGCAGCAGACGGGCACACAGCAGGAGGGCTGGCAGCTAGACTGCTGGCAGCCTGAGGGCATGCAGGAGCTGGTGCAGGAGCTGGTGCAGGCTGACTGGCAGGAGCTGGACCCGCAGGACATCTGGCAGCAGGGGCTGGACATGCAGCTCACTGGGGTGCAGATGAGGGTCTGGGTGGGGACCAGGGCACAGCAGCTGGGGGTGCAGCAGGAGGGCTGGCAGCAGCTGGGGACACAACAGCTGGGGACACAGCAGGAGGGCTGGCAGCAGCTGGGGACACAACAGCTGGGGACACAGCAGGTGGGCTGGCAACAGCTGGAGGTGCAGCAGGAGGGCTCACAGCAGCTCTCTGGACAGTCGTCCGCCTGCCAGGAGGAGTCGGTGCAGGAGTCACCGGACCCGGGCAGGCAGGCGCGGGTGCCATAGCTCAGGTCGCTGGAGCAGACGGACAGGGCGGAGGCGGCCATGGTGGGGCAGTGGGGCTGGAGGAGGGTTTGAGGGTGTGAATGTGTGAGTGTGTGAGTGAGTGTGAATGTGTAAGGTGCCCAGGGCTGTTGGCTTTTATACCCTCCTGGGTGTTTGTTTTCCAAGCAGGAGGCACCCCACGCCCCCTTTCCTTGTTGATATTTTGAGCTGAGTCCTGGGAGTCCTTATTTCTCCTGGTTTATTTCCAGGAAAGAGGCTGCTGCTTGTGAATGTCTGTCACTGTTGAAGAGCGGGCTGTCCCTGCCCCGTGTGTGTCCTAAGCAAACACCCCGGAAACATCTGGAGTGGTGGAGCCCTGGCTGCCCCACCTGCCTTGCCATGCTCCCCTGCCAGCTGTTCTCCTGAGTGAGAGACAGGGCAGCGAGGCTGGAATTGGGGCACCACTGCTCATCACTGAGGGACACCCCCACACCCAGGCGGCTGAGAAGGGGCACCAGCACTGAGGAATGCAGCAAAGAGAAAGGTAGACAGACAAGGGTCTCAAACAGCAAGAATGACAATAGCTTTGGCTATTTAAGCTCCTTTGTTTTCCAAATAAGTTTAGATTCAGCTTATTGATAACAAAAAACATCCTGTTGCAATTTTTACTGGGATTGCTTTGAATCTACAGAACAATGTGAAGGAAACTGACATCACAGTGTCTCCATCCATGAAGATGGTTTAATTCTCCATTTATTCATGTTTTCCTTGATTTATTTCATCTGCGTTTTTATTATGTAAAATTTATGCTGGTTTTCTTTTTTTTATTTTGTTCTAAGTCATACTTTTAAGCAAAAAGTTTGAAATCCAATTGTTTATTAATATTATATAGACAGTAGGTTAAATTACCAGACATCATTACCTAAAATATATGTCATAGGTAAGGATACAAAATAATAACAATAATAATGAGACAAGTAATACAAATAAACAATGTAATTATCAACAAACAAATAATAACCAAGAATAAGCTGTGTCACGTATTCAAAACTATAAATCTACCTTTGCCAACGCCTATGTAGAACTACAATTAATTTCTACTTTTTTAAGTCTGCATGCTTCAACCTTGCCAAACTCTGATATTTCCAGGAGACCTTTTGTAGATTCTGGGGGTGTTCTATATGGACAATCATGTCCTCTGTGAACAGAGACAATTTCATTTCTGCGTTTCCCATGTGCATGCCTTTTACTTCTGCCTCTGGGATCAGCCATCAGACCCTCAGTGTGAGGCTGATAGGTGTGGTGGGAGAGGGCATCTGTGTCTTGTTCCTGGTCTCAGGGAAAAGTGTGGTTTTTCCAATGGAAGGTGGTGTTGGCTGTGACATTTTCCCAGATGCCTTATATCAAGCTAAGGATTTTTTGTTCCTTCCTAGGTCATTGCAAATCTCAGAGGGCACTTTCCCTAACCAATTCTCTGAGGCTAGTGTTACTCTGATACCAGCGCCAGACAAAGACACTACAGGAAAAGAAAGCTACAGGTCAACATCCCTTATGAACATTGATGCAAAAACCCTCCACAAATTACTAACACACCAAATTCAGCAGGAAATTAAGAGATTTATACACCTTGGTCAAGAGAGATCTGTTGCTGAAATGCAAGGATGGTTCTACATATGATAGTTGATCAGTGTAATAGACAACATTAACAGAACGAGGGGGGGGGAAATACATGACTGTCTCAATGGATGCAAACCCCGCCCCCCTTCCCCCCTACATTTGACAAAATTCAACACTCTTTCATGATAAAAATACTCAGCAAACTAGGAATGGAAAGGAACAGCCTATATATAAATACATGTGAATAAAGACATGAATATGTATGAAAAACCTACAGCAAACATCAGACTCAATTTAGAAAGACTGGAAGCTTTTCCTCTAAGATCAGGAACAAGATAAGGAGGCCCACTTTTGCCACCTCTGTTCTCCATAGCACTGGAGCCTCTGGGAAAGCAGATAGACAGTGAAAGAAATAAAAGGCATCAAAACTGGAAAGAAGTAAAATTATCTGTGTTCACAGGTGCTATCTTATAAAATGTAGAAAATCCTAAAAATTCTTGGGAATGGCTCATTCTTTAAAGTTTGCTCTCAGCTGAAACTGGTTTGGCTCAGTGGATAGAGCATTGGCTTGGGGACTGGAAGGTCCCAGGTTCGATTACGGTCATGGGCATGTACCTTAGTTGCGGGAACAACACCAGTAGGGGGTGTGCAAGAGTCAGCTGATGGATGATTCTCTCTCATCGATGTTTCTAACTCTAACCCTCTCTCTTCCTCTCTTAAAAAAATAAATAAAATTTTAAAAAATTTAAATTTGCTTTCAGCTTTGTCAGGTAGGACTGCACCACTGGGGCTAATTTTACCCACAGCAGAAGCAATGCCCTCTGAGTGGTCTCCCCAGTGTCCTGAGAACCAGGACCATGTTTCGACTGGCCGGTGGGGATAGGCTCTGCTTTGGGCGTGTTTGATTCTGGGATCAGCCATCTAATTGTGTGCATCTCCCCAATCCCAGACTCACAGGAGGTTGCTGATTATTACTTGGCTAACACTTGAGGGAGAGCCTCTGAGGACCAGGAGTTCCTCAGGGCAGATCCCCCTCTCTGGCCCTCTGGCCATAAACACTAGCTGCTTGGGGCTGCCCATTGCCCAGGGCCGCCTCTGACTCAAGGTGTATGGAGCGCTTGGGTTTCCCATAAGAGCCTGGAAATGCTCTCATGGGGGTGAGTGGGCCTGATTTGTGAGGCTCACTTTGTGTGTTCCCTCTCTCAGGGGCCCTGGTCTCTGATCTTCAAGTCCACCATCTGAACACCATGGCCCCACCATTTGCCTAATGGTTTGGTGAGGTCCTGGCGGGAAGGTCACCCAGTCCCTCTGACTCTATCAGGGCTGGAGCAGCCCCTCCCACCATCACTCCCTCCCTCAGGTGTCTGCTCACAGTGCAGCTCTGTGGGTGGCCACAGGGGAGGCCCCAGCCCACAGTCTGTGCTGCAGGGAGCCCCAGGTGTTTCTGATGGGACAGAGGGTGGAATGGCCCCTGGGCCTGACACTCCTTAGACCAGGACTCTCTGCAGGAGACCAGCCTGAGGAAGCCCAGGCTGGAGGGGACCAACGTCTGGTGAAAACCACATGTCTGCACCCCTCCCCATGGAATCAGATGAAGGAAGCCATCAGGTGCTGAGATGAGTTTATTGGGATACCCAATGAGTGCTGACAAGCTGAGAGTAGAGGTCAAATGACTCAACAGAGAAACTAGGAGGCAAAGACAGGTGTCCAGGGGCAGGTGGAGGCACCGTGTAGGAGGCAAAAGCCGAGGGAGCAGTGAGGGCCAGCGGTCCAGAGAGCAGAGGTCAGGTTAGTGGAAACTGAGAGATCGCATCCTGAGTGGCGGCAGCCATCTAGCACAGGTCAGGACCAGACTGAGGGATGGCTGGGAGGTCCACAGTCACAGGGTGAGACCTGAGCCCGGCTGGGCCTGAGGGACATGTTTGCTCAGCAACAGGACCCCTGGGTCGAGGTGGGGACACAGCAGGCCGGGCAGGAGCACACGGGGCGGCAGAGCAGGGACATGCTGGAGGATGGGCGGCAGCAGCTGGGCTGGCAGGAGGAGGCAGGGCCACAGCAGGAGGAGGTGGGCACGCAGCAGGCAGGCCGGCACACGGGGCGGCAGATGAGGGACACGCAGGAGGAGGGTCTGCAGCAGGATGAGGTGCAGGAGGTGGGCTGGCAGCACGAGGAGGCCCCAGAGCAGACGGGCACACAGCACAGGGGCTTACAGCAGATGGGTGTGCAGCAGACGGGCACACAGGAGGGCTGCTGGCAGGGGGAGGAGGTACAGCAGGAGGGCTGGCAGCTAGACGGCTGGCAGAATAAGGGCATGCAGGAGCTGGTGCAGGAGCTGGTGCAGGCTGGTTGGCAGGGGCTGGGTCCACATGACGTCTGACAGCAGGAGCTGGGTATACAGCTCACTGGGGTGCAAGCAAGGGTAAGACAGGAGGTCGTGGTGCAGCAGTTGGGGACACAACAGGTGGGGACACAGCAGCTGGGGACACAGCAGGAGGGTTGGCAACAGCTGGGGACACAGCAGCTGGGGGCGCAGCAGGAGGGCTCACAGCAGCTCTCTGGACAGTCGTCCACCTGCCAGGAGGAGTCCGTGCAAGAATCAGTGGGACCGGGCAGGCAGGTGCGGCTGCCATAGCTCATGTCGCTGGAGCAGACGGACAGGGCAGATGTGGCCATGGTGAGGCAGCGGCTGGAGGTGAGCTGGGAGGAGTGAGCAGGTGTGTGAGTGCCTATGAGTGTGTGTAAGCTGTCCTGGGACTCAGCGCTTTTATATCTGGTCTCTGGCCTTTGTTGTCCCCACAAAAGGCTCACATGCCCCCTTTCCTTGTTGGGTGAGCGCAGGGCCCTGAAGCCTCATTAGGTGAGTCAGATGCCCGGGGGGACCTTGATGGCAGCCTGAGCCCCGTTTGGCCCTCAGGGAAGCTGGTGCTAGGGCCTCGCTGTGGTCCAGTGGATCCTCCTGCAGGTCTTGATGAGCCGGGGCAGAGTGTGGCCGTGATTCTCTCTGGCAGATGGTGGAGGTGGTCACTGGTAGGGCTGCTTGTGGTTGTGTTGGGTCGCACAGATTGTTAGAGAGACCTGCTCCTCGTGCTCCTGGAGAGGACCTCGGGGGTGCCCGGTCTCCTCGGTGGGGAGGCCACGTGCCGGGCAGGAGCAGAGGGCCTGGGTGAGATCTCGGGGTTCTGGACCCTGACTCCGCCAGGTCCTGCTTGGTTCGCTCACTTTCACACCCACACGTAGGCGAGGGATGGGGTGGGGTGGGGTGGACATTGGGCTGGAGTGGTCGCAGGGCTGCCAGGCAGTCCTGGGAATTCAGAAGTGTATCAACCAGGTGGGTATGTCCTTTCACGGGGCTGACAAGGTGCAGGAATTGGATTAGGGTGAGGGGAGAGGGGAGAACTTGGATCCAGTATGATGACTTACCAATAAATTATATAAACTAGATGAAATGAACAAGTACTCAGGAACAAAAGAACTGCAAAACTAATATTCTGAGAACTGCAAAGCATGGTTTTTATGTTAAAGAAGTTCAAAATCAGTGAGAAACATCCCACATTCATGGACCAGAAGACAATATTGCTAATTAGGCAGCACTCCCCCAATCTATCTACATATTTGTGCAGTTCTTCTCAGAATCCACGCTGACGTCTTAGTGAAGGTTGACAAGTTGGTTTTACAATTCATATGGAATTACAAGGAGTGAATAGAAAAAAATATATATTGAAAAAGAATAAATTTGGAAGACTCACACCTCCCAACTTCAAAATTTACTACAAAGCTACAGGAATCAAGACAGTGTGGTACCGGCATAAGGACAGACAATACTAATTTATCAATGAAATAAAATTGAGGGTCCAGAAATAAACCCCACACATGTATGGCTGTCTTCAACAAGGTGCCAAGACCATTCAATGGGAAAAGAATAGTCTCTTCAACAAATGGGGTTGGGACAACTGGAAATCCATAGGCAAAAAGAATGAAATTGGACCCCTACCTTATACCATACACAAAAAATGAACTCCAATTGGCTAAAGACCTAAATATAAGAGCTAACCCTATAAAACTCTTAAAAGAAAGAATTGGAGTACATTTTTCATGAATTCAGATTTAGTACTAGATTCTACGATATGACACTAAAAATATAAGCAAGAAAGGAATAATAAGATAAATCTGACTCTACCAAAATTAAAAGGTGATTTTGTGCTTCAAAGGGCACTACCCAGAAAGTGAAAAGACAACCAACAGAACAGGGGAAAATACGTGCTAATCATATGTGATAGTTGACTGTATCTAGAATATATAAATTCCGGTTACTCACGAAGATAAAAAGAAAATAACTAAAATGACTCAATTAAAAACTGGGCAAAGGGCCCTGGCCTGGGGGCTCAGCTGGTTGGAGCATCATCCCTTTCACCAAACGGTTTGGGCTGGATTCCCAGTTGGAGCACATACCTAGGTTGCAGGTTCAATCCCCAGTCACAGTGATGGAAGAGCAAGCACTTGGACTTGTAAACAGAAAGGGTTTGACACATGTCTAGGAAGGGCATTGTCTTGGATCCCACAGTACAGGAGGCAACCGATCAACGTTACTCTCTCACATTGATGTCTCTCCTTTCTCTCTCTCTTCCAAAATCCATGAAAACATATCATTGTATGAGGATTAAAAACAAACAAACAAACGAACAAAAAACAACCGGGTGAAGGATTTGAAAAGACATTTATCCAAAAAAAGATACACAGAAAAACACGCAACATCATTACTCATCAGGGAAATGCAAATCAAAGCCTCAGAGTAATACCATTTCAGACTCATGAGGATGGCTAGAATACGAAGGTCAGATAATAACAAGTGTTGATGAGAATGTGGAGACACAGCAACCCCCAATCACTGCTGTTCCTCAAAGTTAATCATAGAGTCACCATGAGCCAGTAATCCCACTCCTAGGCATGTACACCCCCCAAATAAAAATATTTGTCCACACAAAACCATGTACGTGAAAGTTCATAGCAGCATTACTCACAACAGCCAATGGGTAGAAAGAACGCAAGTGCCCATCAACCAATGAATGGATAAACAAATCGTAGTGTATCTGTACCAATGAATATGATTAGGTCATAAAAAGGAATGATGTACTGCCCTAACCGGTTTGGCTCAGTGGATAGAGCGTCAGCCTATGGACTGAAAGGTCCCAGGTTCGATTCCAGTCAAGGGCATGTACCTTGGTTGTGGGCACATCCCAGGTAGGAGGTGTGCAGGAGGCAGCTAATCAATGTTTTTCTCTCATCAATGTTTCTAACTCTCTATCCCTCTCTCTTCCTCTCTGTAAAAAAATCAATAAAATATATATTTTTAAAAAGAAATGATGTACTGACATGTGCTACAATATGGGTGACCTTGAGCACATACTCCATAGAAGAAGCTCTATGTTACATGATTCCATTTGTACAAAATGTCTAGACGAGACAAACCCATGGGTACAGAAAGTAAATTAGCTGTCGGGGGGAGGTGAGAGCTTGTTTCGGGGGTGATGAACATGCTCCAAACTCATTGTGGTGAGGGTTGGTCCTGTCAGTTCAATGTGCTAAACGTCACTGAATTGTGACCATGAAGGGGTGACAGGTGTGGTATGTTTATTGTGTCTCAATAAGGCTGGTAAAGAAGGACTGGGCATGACAGGAAATGAAAAGATGAAGCAGAGCCAGCCCTCAGGGATCCACATGTGGGAGTCCTCTGCAGAAAGGAATTCTTGCTTCCAAATATTGGAGTCACATTGAAGAAAGTAGCTGGCAAGACAGAGACTTTATCTGGGGACTGGAATTCATATTTTTAGAAAAAAGAAGAACAGCGAGATTACAGGACTGAAAACACAGTGGCTGCGATAGAACACTCAGCAGTTGGGTTTGAAGCAGATTCGATGGAGCTAAAGGAGAGAGGTTCGTGAGCAGAGGTCCCAGGAAAGATCAGACAGAATCACAGTCCTCAGGCAAAACCCACAAGGAGGATCGCAGTGATGGAAGAGCAAGGACTCAGACTTGTAAACAGAAAGGGCTTGTCACACGCCTAGGAGGTGCGTTGCCTTGGGACCCACAGGGTACGGTGGCAAGAGATGCCACATCCTTCCCCAGGGCTCCCAGCCCAGCAGGGAAGAGACAGTCCCAGCTGGGTCTGGGGTGGCTGGACTGCACGGTAATCAGGCCCCAAAGGGGTACACTTTGTTAGTTTACAGTTTATTTTTCCTGTTAAATGATATCAAACTCAAAACTCTAAGCGGTATTTCTAGCCTAGCCTTTGTCAGGTTAGCACACCAGGAAAATTATAATGGCAAGAACTGCTGGCACAAACCCCGAGCAAATGGCCACGCAGGCTCTGCCTGCACAGTCCAGTGATGGGGACCTCACAGCCCATCAAGGCCGGCACGCCTGACCCCAGAGGCCCAGGAGACTTGATCGGTGCCTCTCTGCACGTGAGTCAGCGCGCCTTTCGCACGCGGCACCGAGAACATCAGCTGTCCTAACATGCAGATGAGAAGTGTCACTGACCTTAGGGGGGAGACTGGGAGCTTTCAAGGTTACGATGATGGAAAATTCTTCAGGGAAGAGATCACATCTGACGAAAATCCTCGAGGCAGGGAAGCTCATGGCGTGGGGGCTGGAGAGCTGGAGGCCCAGCGCTCCTTGGACCCGCGTCACGCGGATGCCGCTCTCAGCGCCATTCGGAGGGACCGCCTCAGCCAGGATGTCCAGGGGGCGCAGATCTGTGCCAAGGAAATGACAGGCGGGTTATGCCAGAACGTTTCCAGGGCGCCCGTGTGGCTGGCCAGGTCTCAGCATGGCACAGAATCCTCGCCAGAACCCCAAGGACCGGTATCAAAATTATCCCCACTTAACCCCGCACTGGGCCTGCCGGTGACCTCTCATACCTTTCCCCATGACCTGGCTATGCTGGCTGTGTTGAGGGACCAGCCCCAGCCCTGCCCGTGCTCCTCCTCTCCCCCTCCCCCTGGGAGTGCATGGTCCCACAGGGCATCGGGGCTGAGAGGTCAAGCCTGGCACCCCCGGTGCCCTCAGCAGTGCCACATCGCCAACCAGACATGGAGACACAACAGAGGTCCCTGCAGCTGAGACTGGCAGAGTGAGGAGCCACAGCCATGCCAGGCTCCTCTGTCCCAGGCAGTTTACAGGCACTGGCTGGTTCTGTCCCCATGTACACACCTAGCGTGGGTGCTTTGTTCCTGCCTGTACCGGGACCGACTCCACCATTCCCTGCTGGCATGATGGACAGCGTTTTCTATTCCCAGTGTTCCCTGCGGGCTAACCCAAGCTGGTGTACCAGGGGGTGTGATTATGTCCCTGCGTGTATGAAACCCTCCCCAGGCCTCTCCTCTATAAATGTGGATGAGGACACAGGTGGCCAGTCATAGAGGACAGCTTCATCTGTCGCCCAGCACTGGGCATGAGGCGCCTGGCTGCCCACTGCGGTCACCTTGGACCAGACTTCAGGAGCCGGGCAGACAGGTGTCCCTGCAAAGCACACTGGCCCACAGGATGACACAGAAGTCCCAGGGGCATCTTCCCTTAGGGGTCAAACCAGTGCCCTTTCTCGAAGCCACAAGGGCTGTTGCCCAAGTGGGCCTTGGGGAGTCTCAGGTTCACTTCCAGCCATTTGTACAGAGTCAGGCAGCAGCGCCCATGAGAAGAGTGGGTAGCAATTGATGTTGGAAAGAGGGGCTTTGAGGCCTGAGGGTCTGTACTATAAGCCAGATCGGGGGATTGGAAATCTTATCCTTCCACTCTCTCTAAAAATCAATGGAAAAAAATATCCTCTTATGAGGATTAACCATAAAAAAATCCCTCACAAAAAAGCATTTCATGAAATCCAACATCATTCTTGACAGACTCTCTCAGCAATAAAAGGGAACTTCTAGCCTGAGAAAGCTAAGCTAGAAAACATTACAGCTAACGTGGTCCATACGGAAAAGACTAAATGTGTTCCCAAGTTCAGGCATGTGTGAGTCCACGTACACGTGCCTCCTTGCTCTGTCCACAGGGAGCGCCTGGGAGAAGTGACACGCTCACAGCACTGAGCACTCCTGGTTCCAGACTTTGTTCTCTACCTGCTATCATCACCAAAAGGGACCAGAGTGCCTTGGAGAAGTGGCTGATTCCAGGGAAGGGACAGGGGAAACGCAAGGGCAGCTGGCACCAGAACGTGGGAAGTCAGGGAGAGTGGCATGCCAAAGGGGTCCAAGAGCCAAATGAAGACGCCCCCCGGTGGTCAAAGTTGGACTGATTTGAACAACAAAAATAGAAAATGAGCCCTGACTGGTTTGGCTCAGTGGCTAGAGCTTCAGCCTGAGGACTAAAAGGTCCCAGATTCAATTCTGGTCCAGGGCACATCCCCAGTGGGGGTTGTGCAGGAGGCAGCTGATCGATGTTTCTCTCTCATTGATATTTCTAACTTTCTATCCCTCTCTCTTCCTCTCTTAAAAAAAATCAATAAAAAAATATATTTTTTAAAATAGAAAATGATAATATTGCCATCCAATGCAATAAAATGAGTACTTTTTAGTCCATATTGAAATAAATAACAGAACAAATAAGCAAATGGAGGAGAAGAGACCACTCTTCCCTAGAGGAGAATTTTAACTAGGAAATGGCGATGGATTGAGGATGGGGAAAATCACCATGAGAACGCTGCAGTGGCTGGCTGCACACAGCCCCCGACAAACAATGAAGCCATTGAGCAGATGTTTCAATGAAACATCTATTTTCAAAGCCTTAAAAAAAAATCTCCCCCAATATGTACTAATTACAAAAGGGAAGATGGTCACCTTCCCAGAGATAAGACACATGGACAGCCTGCACCCTGCTTCACGGGACATATGACTTCGGTGAGATTCTGCCCCCAAATACAGCAGCCCCAGACGAATTGTGAGAACACATCAGACAAACCCAACTTGAGGGACGTTCTGCGACGCACCCAACCCATGCTCCCCAGAAGTGTCAAGGTCACAAAGGACAAGGCAGGAGAAGGAGACTTGACAGGTGCCATGCGGGGTGAGGGATGGAGGGAGGGCGTTCGTGGGCAACTGGTGACTCAAATACAGTCAGTCCTTTAGTGAACACCAGTGTGGTTTCTAAAATTTGGTAATTGGCCTATGGCTATGTAAGATGGGGACACCAGAGGAAGCTGGGCAAGGGGTACAGGTAAAGTCTCTGTACGCTTTTATAGGATTATTTGATAAAATAAACTTCAAGAAAATCATCTCGGGAGCTTCAGCCATCCGTGGACAAGCAGAAGTCAGGTGTGTGCTGCCAGATCCTGTCCTTCACCCGCAGCAGACTCAAAGCCCGAGAAAGGAGACCCGCTCAACCTCTCCTTCCACCTTTGACCCTGGCATGGCGCCATGGTGCTTGCGATGGGCTGAGTTGCATCCCCAAATATTGCCGCACCCTCTCCCCCAGGACCTGAGAATGTGACCTTATTTGGCAAGAGGGTCTTTGCAGATACAGTCAAGTTCAAATGAGGTCCTAATCTGATATGATTGATGGGTGTCCTTATGAAAAGGGGAAATTTGGACAGAGAGGTACACAAGGACAAGGCCTCGTGAACATGGAGGCGGAGATTGGGGTGATGCTTAGCCAAGGAACCCAAAGAGGGCCAGCAACCACGAGAAGCTGGGGAGAACACAGGGTCGGGGATGGGTGGGGAGGGGGGAGGCAGGTTCTCCCTCACAGCCTCAGAACCAACCCGGCCGGCACCTGGACCGGGACTTTGGCCTCTAGATGGTGACAAAATACATTTCTGCTGTGCCAGGCCCACTGTCCTGGTGCTTTGTTATGGGGCCGCAGGACACTGATGCAGGATCCCACGCATATGATGACTCACACTGTCTTTGTTTAGAAACTAGATACGCCTCCAACCACAAGGCACGCGACCTGGTTCCGCCTGAGGGCAGAAACCTCGGGGCTCCCCCGGCCAGGGACCAGGGTCTAGCCCCACACACCGGGGCTCCGACTTGGCCCCCAGGGATCCCGCTAACACATCAAGGCACGATTTCTTTCCAGGTAAATACACCCCGCGCCAATACAGAGAGTGTGGGGAGCTGAGCAACGACGCCTGGGATGAACACTTCTGCTGCTCATTCCCCAGCACCTACTCTCACTGCCAACAAGGAAGGGACGCGGGAGCTTGCTGCTGGGACAACAGACACAGCCAGGGAGGGGCCTATAAAAGCCGGATGGCCCTCAGCATCTCACACATTCACACATTCATTCACTCACTCGCTCACACCCTCCTCCAGCCCCACTGCCCCGCCATGGCCGCCTCTGCCCTGTCCGTCTGCTCCAGCGACCTGAGCTACAGCAGCCGCGCCTGCCTGCCCGGGGCCTGTGACTCTTGTACTGAATCCTCCTGGCAGGCGGATGACTGTCCAGAGAGCTGCTGTGAGCCCTCTTGCTGCACCACCAGCTGCTGTGTTCCCAGTTGCTGCCAGCCTTCCTGCTGTGTCCCCACCTGCTGTGTTCCTACCTGCTGTACCCCCAGCTGTTGTGTGCCCAGCTGCTGCCAGCCCACCTGCTGTATCCCCAGCTGCTGCCAGCCTTCCTGCTGTGTCCCCAGCTGTTGTGCTCCAGCCTCCTGCTTGACCCTTGTCTACACCCCAGTAGGCTGCATGTCCAGCCCCTGCTGCCAGGTGACCTGTGGGTCCAGCCCCTGCCAGTCAGCCTGCACCAGCTCCTGCACCAGCTCCTGCATGCCCTCCTGCTGCACCTCCTCCCCCTGCCAGCAGGCCTGCTGTGTGCCTGTCTGCTGCAGGCCTATCTGTTCTAGGGCCACTCTCTGCCCAGCCACCTCGAGCTGCTACAGACCCTCCTCCTGCCGCTCATCCTGCTATAGACCCTCCTCCTCCACCTCGGCCTGCTACAGGTCCTCCTCCTGCATGTCCCTCATCTGCCGCCCCGTGTGCAGGCCTGCCTGCTGCGTACCCGTCTCCTGCTACCGCCCCAGCTGCTACCGCCCCAGCTGCTACCGCCCCAGTTGCTACCGTCCCAGCTGCTACCGCCCCAGCTGCTACCGCCCCAGCTGCTACCGCCCCAGCTGCTACCGCCCATCCTCCTGCGTGTCCTTGATCTGCCGCCCCGTGTGCTCCCGCCCAGTCTGCTGAGTCCCAGCCGTGGCCAGAAGTCCTGCTGCTGCCTGGGCACCCCCCCCAGGCCCAGCCCTGCTCAGGGCTGACCGTGGCTCTCCCAGCTGCCCCTCCATCCAGTCCCAACCCATGTCAGGAGGCCGCCCCATAGGAAGCTGATGTTACATCCTGAAACGCTCCGGCACTTAGGCCTGCTGGCTGCTGGTCCAGCCTGCTGCCGAGCGGGACAAGTGGAAGGACCAGACTCGATGCAATGGCTCTTGAAGGGCTCCCAGGAAGTCCTCCAGGCAGTGCCCCCTCCATGTCTCCCACCCTCCCGAGGACCAGCTCAGCCTCCACCAGTCTCTGACCCTGAGCCTTGTCTGGATGCACTTCAGTAAACTGACCAATAAACACGCCCTAAACTGAGCATGCACTGATGTCTCTGTGTCCTCATTGTCATTTCTCAGCATCACTGCACCTCTACTTTCCCCTTGGCACATGGCACTCTGCCATCCAGCAAGACCCTGTGGGTTTCCTGTGGCTCTCAGGTTTCCCAGCTGGGCAGGAGAGGGTGGGGCAGGCCTCACAGCCCTTGGGCCATTTGGAGCCATCTTGAGTTCATCCTTCACCCTGCTGTCCTATCACTCACTGAATACTAGTAGTCCTTTTTCTTGATCTTACTTTGTGACATCTCTACAGATGTATTTACCATGGGGTCTGTGCAAGCCAGAGCCTTGGGTGGTCTGGGGGTTGGGGACATCTCTCATGGACCCCAGAGCACCCAAAAAGTTAGGCTGTGGTTTCTGGTATCTCTCCTGGACCCACTGTTAGGATCTCCAGGAGAATGTTGGCCGCATGGCCCAGTCCTTGGGGAAGTAGGTATGTCTCAGGTTGAGCTTGAAGTTAGCTGGAGTATTTCCCAGCGAGGAAGCAGACAGGCTCAGCTCTAGAGCCAGGAAAGAACTTGAGGAGTTAAAGAGGGAAGCAAGGGTTTGGATTAGAAGAGACACAGTGTCTTCCCGCCCTAAGTAATTAGAAAATGAGATGAAAGATATAAAAAGCCAGGTTTCAGACAGTTAAACAGCTGACAATGCAGGACTCAGGTCCCAAGAGAAGGGAAACAAAGGAAGGGAGTCCTGTCGTTTAATTTCCTAATTGGACAATTTTCTAGATATCCCTCTCTTAATGATTTCTGATTCTCTTGTGGTCAAACAACATTCTCTGTATGATTTCAGTCCTATTCTATCTAATAAAGAGGGAATATGTTAATTGACCCTCACGCCAATTGGTGCACACAGCCAATAAGGAGGGAATATGCTAACTGACTGACCCACCCTCAAAGATGGTGGCACCCACAGCCACAAGATGGCTGTATCCAGTCCCCTCAGCCCTGCCGGGGTGGCAGGTGCACTCTGTGCACCTGCCTCTGTAGTCCTCAGCCACCTATGGCTGGCCCACGGTGCAGCAAGCCTCGGATGGTGGCTACTCAGCTGCCCAGGGCCGCTGGAGGCTCAGGTAACCAGGACTGACTGAGGCTTGCGTTGCCAGCAATAGCAGCAGCAGAGGTGTGATGGGGCGTTGCCTTACCCTGATGGCCCGGTTGCCTCCCACCCCTGAGGGCTCCCGGACTGTGAGGGGGGCAGTCCAGGCTGAGGGGACCGCACTCTCTGCTCTAGTGCATGAACTTTCATGCATCAGGCCTCTAGTTAAATATATTGAGGCAACCCTTGTGCATTGCTGATGGGAATGCAGACTGGTGCAGCCATTGTAGAGAACAGCATGGAATTTCCTCAAAAAACTAAAAATGAAACTCACATTTGACCCAGTGATCCCACTTCTAAAAATATATCCTAAGAGACTAGAAACACCAATCAGAAAGGATATATGCATCCCTATGTTCATTGCAGCAAATTTACACTAAGATTTGAAAACAGTCTAAGTGCCCATCAGCAGATGAGTGGGTTAAAAAACTGTGGTACATCTACACAATGGAATACTATGCTTCTGTAAAAAGGAAGGAATGGCAGAAGTTTGGAGCAGGCACTACACTGAGGAAGACATACAAATGGCAAACAAGCACATGAGGTCATGGCCATCATTAGTCATCAGGGAAATAAAAATACCACTTACCCACACTGCACCCACCATGCGGCCAGCAATGCCGCCCTGAGGCATTTACCCAAGAGAAATGAAAACACACTGAGAGCAGGTATTCACAGCGGTTTCATTCAGAATCACCATAACCTGGAGACAACCCAGATATACTTCAACAGGAGAATGGGTAAACTGGTATATCCATTCAATGAAGCTCAACTCAGCCATTAAAAAGGAATTAACTGCGGTTATATATGACAACAGAGACAAGAAAGCGGAGCCAGACACTGAGGGCTCACACTGCACGATTCCTTCCCTGTGGCCTGTCTTTAATGAGACAGTGGCTCAGGGCTGGCCAGGCTCTGGGCAGAGAGTGGTGGATTGAGAAGGAATGCAAGGAACCTTTGGGCTGAAGCAAATGTTCTACATCTCTCTGTCTTTTGTTTTTGTTAATCCTCACCTGAGGATATTTCCCCATTGATTTTTAGAGAGAGTGGAAAGAAGATAGACACAGAGAGAAACATCAATGTGAGTGAGACACAGTTGGTTGTCCTCACACATGTGGGCATAGAGCCTGCAACTGAGGTACATGCCCTTGACCAGAATCGAACTTGTGACCCTTTAGTCCCCAGGCCAATGCTCTTTCTACTGAACCGAACTGGCCAGGCTCTATATCTTGACATAGGCGGAGGCAACAGGATAGCAGACATTTAAAAAAAAAACCTCATCTAAATGTATAATTAAATTGCATGCATTTGATTACATGTAAATTGTATCTCAACAAAGCAATTTTAAGTAGAAGTGGGTGAAAAACTGGTCAGCAGGAGAAGAGGGAAGTTTGGGCATGCAATGTGCAGCAGGCAGGGCATGGGGTGGGGTGGGAGGCGGCGGGGGTTCAGGTGAGGGGGCAGAGACCTCAGGGACATCAGCGGCTCCCTCCGTGGAGTCTGGCCATGACACTGGCTACAGGAAGAGTGAGGGGCTCACAAGCAGAGAGGCAGCATTCGGTCCAAGAGTAAGGTGACCGGACATCCCAATTTTTAACAATTTGTCCCATGTCTTTCCAAAAATCGGGACTTTTTTAAAGCGCCACGGGACGCGGGACAAATTGTTAAAAATCAGGACTGTCCTGCCAAAAGCGGGACATCTGGTCACCTTACCCAAGGGGGGCTGAACACTGTCAGATCCTTTCTGGGTTGGGGACAGTGGTCCATTTCCTGCAGCAGTTCTGGCCACTGCCCCTAAGGGGTGAACTTGCTGGGGTATTTGCACAGCACACTGTCAACATGTGCCCGTGGGTGGTGTCAATGTCATCCTGACGTCAGAGTAGGCTGTTGCCCAGGGCCCTTCAGTACGTTGAGGCCTGAGAGGGGCACTCAGGTCTCAGGGGAGTCCTGCATCGTGGCTCCATGTCCCTCTCAGACCAAGCCAGGAGCTGCCAGAGGAGGCCCTCGGGGCACACACAGACAGGGGGCGCTATAGGTCCTGCCACCCACTCCTTCCTATTTTATTTCCTCATCCAGTTGTTTGCTCCTGTGAGGTCTCTCCCTCCCTCCCTCAGTCTGTGCTAACAGAGCAGACCTGCAGGTAGGTGACCAGGTGGCCCAGACCATAGAGGTGTGCCATCCGGAGTCCCAGGCCAGCTCCCTGATAAGCAACTCTGAAGGGTGGGCTTGTCCAGGTGGACAGTGGGTGGCAATGGTCCAAAGGATTTGAGAACCCCTAGATGTGTGTGTGTGTGACCGGCCTCAGGTAAGCCTAGGGCAAGGCCCTCCAGACACTGACATTCCTTGGTGAGGGCAAGGGTCCCACCCGGTCACCTCGCCCAGAGCTGTTAGGACACTCTTACTCACTTCTAGAAATACGTGAGGCGGGAGGAGACCAAAGTCTGGTGAAAACCCTGTGTTCTCCCCCCCTCCCCCCATGAAATCAGATGAAGGAAGCCATAAGGTGATGAGGTGAGTTTATTGGGTTGACCAAGGAGGTGCTGACAGGCTGAGAGTAGAGATCAAGTGACTTGACAGAGAAACTAGGAGGCAAGGACAGGGGTCCAGGGATAGGTGGAGACAGCATCTGGGAGGCAAGAGCCGAGGAAGCAGTGAGATCAGCTCAGAACAGTGGAATCTGAGGGACCCCATCCTGAGTAGGGACAGCCTTCTAACACAGGTCAGGACCAGACTGAGGGGTGGCTGGGAGGTCCACAGTCACAGGGTGAGACCTGAGCCCGGCTGGCCCTGGAGGACATGCCTGCTCAGCAGCAGGATGTCTGGCCCGAGGTGGGGACACAGCAGGTTGGGCGGGAGCACACGGGGCGGCAGATCAGGGACATGCAGGAGGACGGGCGGCAGCAGCTGGGCTGGCAGGAGGAGGCGGAGCCACAGCAGGAGGAGGTGGGCACACAGCAGGCAGGCCTGCACATGGGGCGGCAGATGAGGGACACGCAGGAGGAGGGTCTGCAGCAGGATGAGGTGCAGGAGGTGGGCTGGCAGCACGAGGAGGTTGACCTCAGAGGGCTGGCCTCAGAGCAGATGGGCATGTAGCACACGGGCTTGCAGCAGACAGGTGTGCAGCAAACGGGCTTGCAGCAAACGGGCTTGCAGCAGACAGACATGCAGCAAGTGGGCTGGCAGCAGCTGGGGACACAACAGGAGGGCTGGCAGCAGCTGGGGACACAACAGGTGGGCTGGCAGCAGCTGGGGACACAACAGGAGGGCTGGCAGCAGCTGGGGACACAGCAGGAGGGCTGGCAGCAGCTGGGGACACAGCAGGTGGGTTGGCAGCAGCTAGAGGCGCAGCAGGAGGGCTCACAGCAGCTCTCTGGACAGTCGTCCACTGAGCGGTTGCCATAGCTCAGGTTGCTGGAGCAGACGGACAGGGTGGAGGCGGCCATGGTGGGCAGTGGGGCTGGAGTGAACTGGGAGGAGGTGTGAGTGTGAGTGTGAGTGTGAGTGTGTAAGGTGCCCAGGGCTGTTGGCTTTTATACCCTCCTGGCTCTGTGTCTCATTTCCGCTTCCCAGAGGCACAGCATGTTTGTTTGCCTGGGATGTTGTCCAGCTTGTAAATCTCCTAGATCGTTTAGCTCAGGAGCCTGCCCCGTTGTGTCCCCAGGGGAATAGGAGTGGGTGGCAGGTCCCGGTCTGGATCCTCAGACAGGGGAGGGTGGGGTCTTGGCTCAGGCCACCTTAGATGTGCTGGGGCATCGTCCGGTCAACTGCCAGGGCGGCCTCAGTGCCTGGCTTACTCTGTAGGCAGCCACACTAGGAAGACGTTCCCTGTGGTTCAAACACCCCATCCTGTGGGGACGCAGGACTGTCGGCAACTTGTGTGGGAGGAACAGAGTGACTTCCAAGGCCACATGAGTGCGGCAGGATCCGGACCTCTTGGCTGGAGCTCAGGGGGATTTCTTTAGTGATAAGAAGAGGCCAGCTGTCCGCGTGTCCACGTTCTACCTGTCCGTGAGCTTGGGAGGCCACAGGGCTGTGTTGTAGGGAACATCGTGTGGCTCCCTTCCCCACAGGAAAATGACAGCTTCCTGGGTGCCTGGTTCCTATGCGTGACCCACAGGGAGCACCTAGGCTGAACCAGGGAAAGGTCACAGCCCTAGTCATCCTCTTGGGTGGCCTGCTCTGTTGGGGAAGCCCGGCTTCTCCTCCAAGACAGTCCCCCACAGCCTTTACCCAGCCCTTTGCCGGTCGGTTATCCCGCCTGCCTACTCCAGACAACCCCCTTCTCTGTCCCTTGTCTCTCCTTCATCTGTGTGTCTGTCTGTGCTTCTCTCTCTCTCTCTCTCTCTCTCTCACACACACACACACACACACACACTCTTACACATAGTCCATTCTCATTATTCGTAGTAGTTATGGTCTATGAAGATGCAGTAAACACTGAATTAGCAAATGCTGAACCATGGCGCTGGGGGAAGTGCAGGGTTGGAGCCCTGTGAGCCTCTGGGCACAGTATTTTCATCAGCCCATCAATGCATAGTCTTGTTTGATGTGTGTTTCTGGTTAAAGACGTCTTATTTAATTAATACATATTTAATATACATCTTACTCAAAATTGGATTATAATAAGCACCTGCACTCTCACTCTCGGGTGAACGTGTATTTTCTCCATGATGCACAGTGCAGCCTTCTTGCACTGAGGACACCAGACAGCCCTTAGCTCCATTTCAAGTCACAAGCATAAAGCCCCCACATGTGGAAAATCACAGCCCCAAAGAGACCCTGGAAGGACAGGTTTACAGACTGAGAGCTGACACAAGAGGCTGTGTTGTCTGAGCAGCCTCAGCTGGGAACTCAAATTTTTGGGTCACCCTGCACAAGCCCACAAATGACCACACAGGTGCCACAAGTGTTGATTTGGGGGTTACAAATGAATTGTAGTGAGTAGGTGAATTCACAAATAAGGAGTCCCTGACTAATGAGGATTGACTGCATACCTCTATCATTCCTCTATCTGGGTATAGATAAAGTCTGTGTATACATTTTTAAAAATACAAATCGTTTCATAGTTTACCCACTATGTGTTTTTTTTAAAAAAACAAAAACAAAAAACAAAACAAAACAAAACAAAAAACACCTTAATAATGTGGAGCTCCTTCCCTATGAATATATGAAGACTTCTCTTCCTTGTTGATAGCTGCCTAGAATTCCTCATTGGCCTGGGTGCTTCTTTCCTATTGCTGGTAATGAATTATACAAGCTTACTGGCCTAAAACAAGGCACATGTCATCTCAGAATCTCTGGGGTCATGCTGTATTGGGTTTCTTGTGGGTTCGCATCATGGGGTCTCATCTGGAGGCTCGACTGGGGAAGGAGTTTCTTCCCAGCTCATGTTCTCATCAGAATTCAGTTCTTTGAAGGTGGTCTGGCTGAGGGCCTCTGTTTCCTGGTGGCTGTAACTGGTATTGCTCTCATTTCTTGCCACAAGGCCCTATCCATGGGCAGTTCACATGGGACAGCTGGCTCCGACAGCCAGCACAGGACAGAGTCTCCTCCCAAGACCAGCATTACAATCTTACACAATGTTACCATACACATCCCATCAGCTGTGTGCCTGAAGCATGTCACAGGTCCTGCCTACACTCTGGGGGTGGGGGCCACAAAGTGTATAATACCACTGTTTTATTCCTAACTTAAAATAGCCATCTCCACTCAGATTATTTTTGTCTCCTTTTCCTTCAGTTATTGAGATAGGTGTATTAACGTCCCCAATTATGACTTTATCATGATCTATATCTACTTTTAATCCTGTCAATTTTTTATTTCTATGTTTTAAGCTATGTTACTAGGTACATACACATTTGGAATTGTTATAGCTTCCTGGTAGATTGACTCTTTTAGCTCTATGAAATGTCTTTATCTCAAATAATGCTTCTTGCCTTAAAATATATTTTTCCTGATATTAATAATCCACACCAGCTTTCCAAAGTTGGTGTTTGCATGATGTATTCTTATCCATGTTTTTACTTTTAATCTTTTGTAAACAACACACATACCTATTTATATCTGCTCACTGATTACATGTTTTCTATTTACCCCAAAATGTTTTTGTTTTGTTTTTTTCTGACTACTTTGAGTTAACTGAGTATTTTTATAATTTTTCTCCCTTTTTCTAATCCTCACCAAGGGCAAGCTTTTGTTGATTTTAGAGAGAGAGGAGAGGAGAGAGAATGAAACATCGATGTAAGAGAGAAACACTGATCCATTGCCTCCTGCATATGCCCCGCTGGGGATCAGCTCAGCAATGCAGTTAAGTGCTCTGACCAGGAATCTAACCTGCAACCTTCTGGTGTATAGGCCCACGCTTCAACCAGCTGAGCCACCCAGCCAGGACCATTACCCTTTTCTACTCTTGATTAGTTACCCACTGTATTCACTGCCTGTTCAGTGGTGACCCAGAGATTGTAGTGTCCATTCCTGGCTAGTCAAGTACACATGGGCACTCTTACCACCTTCAAAGCGATGCTGAGACCTCAGAACAATTTAACTGTTTACTCTTCTCACCCTGACTGTTAACACTGCTGTGCATTTTATTTTTCTACCAGAGGCCCAGTGCATGAAATTTGTGCACTGGGTGAGGGAAGGGGGGTCCCTCAGCGCACCCTGCACCCTCTTGCAATCCAGGACCCCTTGGGGGATGTCTGACTGCTGACTTAGGTCCGATAACCTCAGGGACTGGGCCTAAGTCAGCAGTTGGACATCCCTCTTGCCGTCTGGGATGCTTCACTTCTTACCACCCACCTGCTCACTGCTCCTTACTGCTCTGTTCTCTGCTCCTTAGCGCTTCCATGGAGGGGGAAAGGCTCCCTCCACTGACACTGCACTTGCCAGCCATGAGCACAGCTTCCAATTGAGAAGCGCTCCCCCTGTGGGAGTGCACTGACCACCAGGGGGCAGCTTCTATATTGAGCATCTGGCCCCCTGGTGGTCAATGTGCATCATATCAACTGGACATTCTGCTAATTGGTCAATTTGCATGTTATATAGGGTTTTATTATATAGGATTAACAAACAAGAAAATAAATAGGAAGCACAAGCACTACTCATTTTTCATACAGAGGCCTTGCTGTGGTGGCTGTGCTCTCTGGAGGGAGGTGGACAGGGACCTCTGGCTCACACGCACGGCTACCGGTGCCGGGCACATGCAGATGGCACGGGAAGTCTGTGGGCGGGCGCAGGGTCTGTGCCTCACTGAACAGTTGGGCAGGTGACAGGGCTGTGCACCACCCACCCAGGGACATGGAGGTGCCACTGCCAGGCCATTCAACTTGACCTGCTTGCCACCTGGCCCAAGGGCGTCCCTGACCTGGAGGGCATGTGGGGAGCCACAGTTAGAAATGCTCCAGCCCCTGCCCTCTCTGGCCCAAAACTCTCCAGCCAGGCACTTGGGAAGCCATGGCACCCAAACGATCAGAATCCCCAAGAGTGTGCGGGACACCCCATGTGCGCAGAAGGGGCAGCTGGACTAGGAGAGGTGGTTTTCTCATGAGGCCAACTCAGACCCCGGGACGTGCTATTTGCAGACACACCCCTCCTACCTCAATGCTATGAACTAAAGGCAGCTTAGGGTGCATCCACAGAGCGCACAACACCCTAGCAGCTTTATCAGCGAGCAACAACTCACAGAACAAACACACAAACCCGGCACTAATGAGAGTTCTCTGTGTCCCAAACACAAACAAGGAAGAAGCTGTGTGAGCATCCTGCAGGGAAACACAGCCAGAGAGGGTATAAAAGCCAACAGCCCTGGGCACCTTACACACTCACACTCACTCACACACTCACACACTCAAACCCTCCTCCTACTCCACTGCCCACCATGGCCGCCTCCGCCCTGTCCGTCTGCTCCAGCGACCTGAGCTACGGCAGCCGCGCCTGCCTGCCCGGGTCCGGTGACTCCTGCACCGACTCCTCCTGGCAGGCGGACGACTGTCCAGAGAGCTGCTGTGAGCCCTCCTGCTGCCAGCCCACCTGCTGTGTCCCCAGCTGCTGCCAGCCCACCTGCTGTGTCCCCAGCTGCTGCCAGCCCACCTGCTGTGTCCCCAGCTGCTGCAAGCCCACCTGCTGTGTCCCCAGCTGCTGCCAGCCTTCCTGCCTGACCCTCATCTACACCCCAGTGAGCTGCATGTCCAGCCCCTGCTGCCAGGTGACCTGTGGGTCCAACCCCTGCCAGTCAGCCTGCACCAGCTCCTGCACCAGCTCCTGCATGCCCTCATGCTGCCAGCCGTCTAGCTGCCAGCCCTCCTGCTGTGTGCCCGTCTGCTGCACACCCGTCTGCTATAAGCCCCTGTGCTGTGTGCCCGTCTGCTCTGGGGCCTCCTCGTGCTGCCAGCCCACCTCCTGCTCCTCATCCTGCTGTAGACCCTCCTCCTGCATGTCCCTCATCTGCCGCCCCGTGTGCAGGCCTGCCTGCTGTATGCCCACCTCCTCCTGCTATGGCCCCACCTCCTCCTGCCAGCCCAGCTGCTGTCGCCCGTCCTCTAGCATGTCCCTGCTCTGCCGCCCCATGTGCTCCCGCCCGGCCTGCTGTGTCCCCACCTCGGCCCAGAAGTCCTGCTGCTGAGTGATCGTCTTAAAGGCACCCAAACACTCAAGAGCTCACGGCCATCTGCACCCCAGTGTTCTTCACTGAGAGCCAAGGCAGCTGCCCAGTCCCCTCGTGGGTCCCCGCACTGGGCGTTTGTGGTCGCCCGGCCACTGCTGTGCATCTCTCCCTCTGGAAACAGTTCGCCATTTCTCCACTGACTTCCCCCAAAGTACCGTGCCCTGCCACCAGCCCGGGCTGGCAGTGACCCAGCGAGGCCAGCTGGACTCTCCAGGCCGTGGGGCCTTGAGAGGAGTGAAGGGAGAGAAGTTTGCCACCTCAACCGTGTGGCATAGCACCCCACTGCATCCTATGCTGGCTTCTTCACCTCCTCCCCGCCCCACCCCCATTCTGTGCACTGTCTGTCTCCTCCAATAAATGCCTTGCCTGATGCCCTTAACAGGACTCATTTTTCTTGTTTATAACAAAGACCTCTACCTGGCCAGCATTTGGTCCCAAGTCGTCCCCTGGGCCACCGTGTTCCTGCCCCTCACTGGTGACCTGGGAGCCCCCATCACTCTGACATCTATGTGCAGGAGATGGATATGCTTTCTGGACACTAAAGCTGAGTAACCTGACAGCGGGGCCTTCCCTGGGGGAGGGGCTACTCTTCAGGGGGTCTCGGGCTGTGCTCAGCGTCCCACCCAGAAGGGCCAGCTCAGGAGGGGTTCGCACAGCAGGTCCCCAGCACATGTGACTACGGTGCCTCAGTGGGCCTGAACCGCCTGTGCTGACACCGGCTCTCCCTCTGGGAGCCTGGAATTTGGGGAAGTGCCGGGCAGAGGTGCCATGTGACCAGCCCCCGATAAGAACCCTGGGCCCTGATCACTGACAAGGTCCAGGGTAGACATCTTACAGGTGCTGTCACACTCCTTGTGGGCTGTTCAGTGCATCCTGCGTGATCCACTGGGACAGGCCCTACACCCGATTTTCCTAACACCTTCCCGGGAGCCCTTTCCTGCGCTGACTTAGCTCTGTGTACCAAGTCCTAAGAGTTCTAGAGAGGCATCGAAACCGGGGGGCTGAGGACCCCAACACCCATCAGAATGAAAAAAAAAAATGTTCAGGTCTGATAATAACAAACAGGCCTAGAGTGTAGAATGTTCACTTTACAACATGTAAGTCGCACTTAAGTAATGTTGACTTGTTAAAAGAATATGACAGGACAATGGAAAACACAGCCCCAGATGGGGACGTGTGATTCACAATGCACAGACCCCAGGGGTGCGCTGAGGCCGACTTGCCCAGTTCCTGAGAGCTGACCATGCCCCGCTTCCCAGCTCAGTGTTCGGTAACACAGCATTGGGAGCCACTGTGGGAATAGTTACACCACGGAAATTGGCAAACACCACAAATCCAGGCTTTTTTGTTGTTTTGTTTCACAGGCAGCCAGTTATTAAACATTTACCAACAAACCCTGTACATAGACAACCAAGAACTCATATTCAGAATCCTATCTAATAAAGAGGGAATATGCTAATTGACTCTCACACCATTGCAAAGATGGTGGCACCCACAGCCAATAAGGAGGCTATATGCTAATTGATTGTCACACCCTCAAAGATGGTGGCGCCCACAGCCACAAGATGGCAGTGCTCAGTCACCTCAAACCCATCAGAATGGCAGGTGCCTGCCCCCGATTCCCCCAGTCCCCTCAGCCCCCCAGCCACCTAGGGCCAGCCTGAGATGCAGGCAAGCTTCGAATGGCGGCTGCCAGCTGCCCAGGGCCGCCTGAGGCTCAGGTAACCAGGTCTGGCCAAGGCTTGCGCTGCCAGCAGTGGCAGCAACAGAGGTGTGATGGGGGCATCACTTTCCCCTGATCACTGCTCGCCTCCTGCCCCTGAGGCCTTCTGGACTGTGAGAGGGAGCAGGCCAGGCTGAGAGATCCCCCTCCAGTGCATGAATTTTCATGCACTCTAGTATATAATAAATTTCTACAAATCAAAAAGTACAATAACCCTATTTAACTAAAACGAGCAATCAGCTTGAACAAGTACCTGTAAGAAAAGATATTCAAATGTTCAGTGAGCAGCTTTACTCATCAGATAACTCAAACAATGCAACAACACCAGTCCCTCACATACTTTCCAAAATGAGTAAGATTTTAAAAGATTGACAATACCTCATTTTATACAGGATATACACTAATTGGAATTCATAAAATTGACTAATGGGAAGGCACATTTTTTAGAAACATTATGGGCAGTATAGATTAAACTAAACTCATGTCTGTCATATGACCAACACTTCTATTTGTGTCTAATAATATATTCATCAAAACTAAAATGTACAAAATTTTTCATAACAGCATTAATAATATTAGCCAGAATATGGAAATAATAGAAATCTCCATCATTGATAAAGGGAATGGATAAATAACATAAACCAGGGTTTGAAATGCGATAGTTTACCTCACAGAAAACAAAAACAAAAACGAACTACTGATTCATGTAGCAACATGTGTTTATCATAGGCATTTAAAAAAAAAAATTTTTAGCAAAATGGGCCATAAGCAAAAGAGCAGACAGAACAGGCAGAACTAACCAAGGAGGAGAGAAGGCGGAACTGTGACTTCTCCTTAGGGGAGGTGGGTTAACTGAGAAACAGCACAGGAACATTTAAATTTCTGGAAATGTTGCACATCTTCAACAAATAGCCTAAGGGAAGGTTTTTTTTTCACCCAGAAGACTATACTCATCTAAGCTATCCATCAGCTACAAAGGCGGAACAAAGGCATTGTTAACTATGCTGTGCTCCAATGTTTCTCTCCGAGGCACCCATTTTCAGAAAGTGTCTGCAGGGTGTGCTCCACCAAAACAAGAACAAAAACCCAGGAAGGAAAACACACTCCATCCAGGAAGTCAGAGCTCTGGGACTGGGGAGAGAGGAGGGAGCATCCAGAGACAACGATGAACAGAGAAGCCCAGGTGCCACCTCTGCCTCGGTGGGAGGGACAGCCCACAATCACAGAGGCCCAGGAGGGGCTTTCTGAATGAAGCTGACTGATCGCCTGATTCGTGTGAACCCCTTGAACGGAGCTTGGGGACCATTTGATGACAGGTACACAGGAAAACAAGCAAACATACACAAGAAGCCATCGTTAACCGTAAGAAAGGAAAAACGAGCAAACACAAAACACCTACACATAAGGATGTGAACCCTGGTGCCACTATACAGACGTGGCTGTAAAAAATACTCAGTGAAAATAATACGGGTCTGAACACAGGCTTAACCAATATTTGGGTTTGACTGCCTTTTGGGGCTGGGGAGAGGGGGATTTTCACGGGGCTGGTGGCAAACAAAGAAAGTGCTTTCCTCCTCCACAGAAATCAGCTCGTATCTAAAACAAAAAACTCAAGAAATAACAGAATATGCATAGTATTCGGTGATTTTGAGATAAAAGGGGAGCTAAGAACAGGGTCTGGGACGGACACTGGGAGAGAAACACACAGAGGAGAGCCATGGACACCCCACTGGGGTTTGGGGTGGCTAAGAGCCAAGGCCCCCGTGTCCCGTGGAAAAGGGTGTGGGACACAGGTGTGGCATCTGCTGGTGCAAAGCACCCTGGGACTGGAACTCACACCAAAGTGCACAAGCTGGGCCTCACAGTCACACCCACAGTCACACCCACAGTCACACCCACCTCCTTAGGATCTCTGCGTCTCCGCCCTTGCTTTCGGGACACTAACACTCCTCCAGTGACAGCCATCACCAGCCACACTCGGAAGTCTGGCATGGCAGATCTCTGCTGCTCCAGAGCCTGTGTTACCGCCACACCTGGCCTGTCTGTCTGCACCCCCAGCACTTGCCTTGGCTCCTCCGGGCAGGTGGACCATTGCCAAAGAGCTGTTGTGAGTCACCCTGCTAAACCCCAGCTGCTGCCAGTCCACCAGCCACACCCCAGCCCCCTCCCTGACCCTTGTGTGTGCCCCAATGAGCTACATGTCTATCCCAAGTTGCCAGGGGGCCTGCGGGCCCAGGGCCTGCCATCAACCTGCACCAGCTCCTGCATGCCCTCATGCTGCCAGCAGTCTAGCTGCCAGCCCTCCTGCTGCACCTCCTCCCTCTGCTAGCAGGCCTGCTGTGTGCCCGTCTGCTGCACACCCGTCTGCAGGAAGCCTGTGTGTGTATGTGGCTGTCTGCTCTGAGGCCACCCCTTGCCCAGTTCCCTTATACTGCCAGCCTGCTTACTGCTGTTCACCCTCCTTCACACCCTCCTCCTGCATGTCCCTCATCTGCCGCCCCGTGTGCAGGCCTGCCTGCTGTGTGCCCACCTCCTCCTGCTGTGGACCCACCTCCTCCTGCCAGCCCAGCTGCTGCCGCCCATCCTCCAGCATGGCCCTGCTCTGCCTCCCCGTGTGCTCCCGCCCGGCCTGCTGCGTCCCCACCTCGGCCCAGACGTCCTGCTGCTGAGCAGACTCCTCCCCAGGGCCAGCAGGCTCCAGGGAGTCTCCCTCCTATCCAGCACCTAGAAGCCCCTAGAAGCCCGTGACCTCTGATTTTCATGGCTGACCCCAGCTGAGTGTGGCTCAGCCCCACTTCCTCTAGCCCAGCCCTGAGTGGAGTGGGGAGGGGTTGGAAGCTCACAAAACTCCTCTCCTGGGCACAGCCCTGGGCGCCCTGCTGCACCACACCATGCTTCCTGGCTCAAAGCCATCACCCTTTTTTGGTCAGGGATGGGCCCTGCCTGACCCTGATCCCTCACTCCTTACCACCCACCTGCTCACTGCTCCTTACTGCTCTGCTCTCTGCTTCTTAGTGCTTCCACGAGGCGGGAAAGGCTCCCTCCACTGCCACTGACTCGCCAGCCATGCGCACAGCTTCCCGCTGAGCAGCGCTCCCCCTGTGAGAGTGCACTGACCACCAGGGGGCAGCTTCTGCATTGAGCATCTGCCCCACTGCTGGTCAGTGTGCATCATAGCAACCGGTCATTCCATCATTTGGTCGATTGGCATATTGGGGTTTTATTATATAGGATAAACAAATAAGAAAGGAAACAGGAAGCACAAGCAGTCCTTGTTTTCCATACAGAGGCCTTGCCGTGGCGGCTGTGCTCTCTGCAGGGAGGTGGACAGGGACCTCTGGCTCACACGCAAAGCTCCCGGTGCCGGGCACATGCAGATGGCACGGCAAGGCTGTGGGCGGGCGCAGGGTCTGTGCCATACTGAGTGGTCAGGCAGGTGACAGGGCTGTGCACCGCCCACCCAGGGACATGGAGTTGCCACTGCCAGAACATCCAACTCGACCTGCTTGGCACCTGGCCCAGGGACGTCCCTGACCTGGAGGGCGTGTGGGGAGCCACAGTTAGAAATGCTCCAGCCTCTGCCCTCTCTGGCCCAGGCCCTGCAGCCAGGCGCTTGGGAAGCCGTGGAGCCAAACGATCAGAATCCCCAAGTGTGCGCGGGACACCCTAGGTGTCCAGAAGGGGCAGCTGGACTAGGAGAGGTGGTTCTCTCATGAGGCCAGCTCAGATCCTGGGACGTGCTATTTGCAGACACTCATCCTCCTACCTCAATGTTATGAACCAAAGGCAGCTTAGGGTGCATCCACAGAGCGCACAACACCCTAGCAGCTTTATCAGCGAGCAACAACTCACAGAACAAACACACAAACCCGGCACTAATGAGAGTTCTCTGTGTCCCAAACACAAACAAGGAAGAAGCAGTGCGAGCATCCTGCAGGGAAACACAGCCAGAGAGGGTATAAAAGCCAACAGCCCTGGGCACTTTACACACTCACACTCACTCACACACTCACACACTCACACCCTCCTCCTACTCCACCGCCCACCATGGCCGCCTCCGCCCTGTCCGTCTGCTCCAGCGACCTGAGCTATGGCAGCCGCGCCTGCCTGCCCGGGTCCAGTGACTCCTGCACAGACTCCTCCTGGCAGGCGGACGACTGTCCAGAGAGCTGCTGTGAGCCCTCCTGCTGCCAGCCCACCTGCTGTGTCCCCAGCTGCTGCCAGCCCACCTGCTGTGTCTCCAGCTGTTGCCAGCCCACCTGCTGTGTCCCCAGCTGCTGCCAGCCCACCTGCTGTGTCCCCAGCTGCTGCCAGTCCTCCTGCTGTACCCCCAGCTGCTGTGCCCTGGTCCCCACCCAGACCCTCATCTGTACCCCAGTGAGCTGCATGTCCAGCCCCTGCTGCCAGATGTCCTGCGGGTCCAGCTCCTGCCAGTCAGCCTGCACCAGCTCCTGCATGCCCTCATGCTGCCAGCCGTCTAGCTGCCAGCCCTCCTGCTGTGTGCCCGTCTGCTGCACACCCATCTGCTGCAAGCCCATGTGCTGTGTGCCCGTCTGCTCTGGGGCCTCCTCGTGCTGCCAGCCCACCTCCTGCACCTCATCCTGCTGCAGACCCTCCTCCTGCATGTCCCTCATCTGCCGCCCCGTGTGCAGGCCTGCCTGCTGTGTGCCCACCTCCTCCTGCTGTGGCCCCACCTCCTCCTGCCAGCCCAGCTGCTGCCGCCCGTCCTCCTGCATGTCCCTGCTCTGCCGCCCCATGTGCTCCCGCCCGACCTGCTGTGTCCCCACCTCGGCCCAGAAGTCCTGCTGCTGAGTGATCATCTTAAAGGCACCCAAACAAATCAAGAGCTCACGGCCATCTGCACCCCAGGGTTCTTCACTGAGAGCCAAGGCAGCTGCCAAGTCCCCTCGTGGGTCCCCACACTGGGCGTCTGTGGTCGCTTGTGGTCGCCCGGCCACTGCTGTGCATCTCTCCCTCTGGAAACAGTTCGCCATTTCTCCACTGACTTCCCCCAAAGCACCGTGTCCTGCAGCCAGCCCGGGCTGGCAGTGACCCAGCGAGGCCAGCTGGACTCTCCAGGCCGTGGGGCCTTGAGAGGAGTGAAGGGAGAGAAGTTTGCCACCTCAACCGTGTGGCTTAGCACCCACTGCATCCTATGCTGGCTTCTTCACCTCCTCCCCATCCCACCCCCATTCTGTGCACTGTCTGTCCCCTCCAATAAATGCCTTGCCCGATGCCCTTAACAGGACTCATTTTTCTTGTTTATAACAAAGACCTCTACCTGGCCAGGATTTGGTCCCACGTCGTGCACTGGGTGACCGTGTTCCTGCCCCTCAGTGGTGACCTGGGAGCCCCCGTCACTCTACCACATCTATGTCCAGGAGATGGACATGCTTTCTGGACACTAAAGCTAAGTAACCTGACAGCGGGGCTGCCCTGGGGGAGGGCTACTCTTCAGGGGGGACTCGGGCTGTGCTCTGCGTCCCACTCAGAAGGGCCAGCTCAGGAAGGGGTTCGCACAGCAGGTCCCCAGCACGTGTGACTACGGTGCCTCAATGGGCCTGAACCACCTGTGCTGACACTGGATCTCCCTCTGGGAGCCTGGAATTTGGGGAAGTGCCGGGCAGCGATACCACGTGACCATCCCCCGAGAACAACCCTGGGCCCTGATTGCTGACAAAGTCTCCGGTAGACATCTCACAGATGCTGTCACACTCCTTGTGGGCTGTTCAGTGCATCCTGCATGATCCACAGGGACAGGCCCTACCACCGATGTCCCAAACACCTCCCCGGGAGCCCTTTCCTGCCGTGACTTAGCTCTGGGTACCAAGTCCTAACAGTTCTAGAGAGGAATCGAAACCGGGGGGCGGAGGACCCCAACACCCATCAGAATAAAAAAAAGTTCAAGTCTGATAATAACAAACAGGACTAGAGTGGAGAAGGTACATTTTAAACATGTAAGTCCCACTTAAGTAACGTTAACTGGTTAAAAGAGTAGGACAGGAGGATGGAAAACACAGCCCCAGATGGGAGATGCGCAATGCACAGACCCCCGGGGGTGCACTGAGGCCGACTTGCCCAGCTCCTGAGAGATGACCATGCCCCTCTTCCCAGCTCAGTGTTCGGTAACACAGCATTGGGAGCCATTGTGGGTATAGTTACACCACGGAAATAGGCAAACATCACAAATCGGGGCTTTTTGTTGTTTTGTTTCACAGGCAGCCCGTTATTAAACATTTACCAACAAGCCCTGCACATAGACAACCAAGAACTCATATTCAGAATCCTATCTAATAAAGAGGGAATATGCTAATTGACTCTCACACCCTCAAAAATGGTGGCACCCACAGCCACAAGATGGCAGTGCTCAGTCACCTCAAACCCATCAGGAGTCCCCCAGTCCCCTCAGCTCCCCAGCCAACTAGGGCCAGCCTGAGATGCAGGCAAGCTTCGAATGGTGGCTTCCGAGCTGCCCAGGGCCGCCTGAGACTCAGGTAACCAGGTCTGGCCAAGGCTTGCGCTGCTGGCAGTGGCAGCAACAGAGTTGTGATGGGGGCATCACTTTCCCCTGATCACAGGTCGCCTCCTGCCCTTGAGGGCTTCTGGACTTTGAGAGGGAGCAGGCCAGGCTGAGAAATCCCCCTAGAATATAATAAATTTCTACAAATCAAAAAGTACAATAACTCCATTTAACTAAAACGAGCAAACGGCTTGAACAAGCATCTGTAAGAAAAGATATTCAAATGTTCAGTGAGCACTTTACTCATCAAAGAACACAAATTAATGCAACAACACCAGTCCCTCACACACTTTCCAAAATGAGTAAGATATGAAAGGATCAACAATACCCCAATTTATACAGGATATACAGTCATTGGAATTTATAAAATTGACTAATGGGAAGGTACATTTCTTTAGACATGTGTTGGGCAGTGTGTATTAACTAAATTCATGCCTGTCACGTGACACAATAATTCTATTTGTATCTATACCCTGGAATTACTAAATATACTCATCAAAACCAAAATATACAAGACTTTTCATAACAGCATTATTAATTTATTTCCATAAATATGGAAATAATGAAAATTTCCATCATTGATAAAGGGAATGGATAAATAACGTAAAGCAGGGTTTGAAATACCTCACAGGGAAAAAATAAAATAAAGAACTACTAATTCATGCAGCAACATGTGTTTATTACAGGCATTTTTTTTTTGAAAAGTACCGAAACAGGGTGTGTGTCCCCACCTTGGCCCAGATGTCCTGCTGCTGAGCAAACATGTCCTCCAGGGCCAGCCAGCTCCAGGGAGTCTCCCTCCTCTCCAGCACCTATAAGCCCTTGGAAGCTAGTGACCTCCGGCTTCCATGGCTGACCCCAGCTGGGTGTGGCTTAGCCCCACTTCCTCTAGCCCAGCCCTAAGTGGAGGAAGGGAGGGGCTGGAAGCTCATGAAGCTCCTCTCCTGGCCACAGCCCTGGGCGCCCTGCTGCACCACACCACACTTCCAGGCTCAAAGCCATTGCCCTCTTTTGGTCAGGATGGGCCCTGCCTGACCCTGGTCCCTCACTCCTTACCACCCACCTGCTCACTGCTCCTTACTGCTCTGCTCTCTGCTTCTTAGTGCTTCCATGGAGGCAGGAAAGGCTCCCGCCACTGCAACTGCACTCGCCAGCCATGAGCACAGCTTCAGGCTGAGTAGTGCACTGAGCACCAGGGGGCAGCTCCTGTATTGAGCACATGCCCCCTGGTGGTCAGTGAGAATCATAGCAACCGGTCGTTCTGTCATTTGGTCGATTTGCATATTAGGGTTTCATTATATAGGATTAACAAACAAGAAAACAAATAGGAAGCACAAGCAGTCCTTGTTTTCCATACAGAGGCCTTGCTGTAGTGGCTGTGCTCTCTGCAGGGAGGTGGGTAGGGACCTCTGGCTCTCACGCACGGCTCTGGGTGCCGGGCACATGCAGATGGCACGGGAAGGCTGTGAATGGGGTCTGGGCCTTACGGAGCAGTCAGATGGGTGACAGGGCTGTGCACCACCCACCCAGGGACATGGAGCTGCCACTGCCAGACCATCAACTTCACTTGATCTTAGCCAAAAGGCTGAGAAGCGATCAGACCATCAACTTGACTTGCTTGCCACCTGGCCCAGGGGCGATCCTGACCTGGATGGTGTGTGGGGAGCCACAGTTAGAAATGCTCCAGCCCCAGCAGCCAGGCCCAGAACAGCAGTAGCCAAGCCCGGAGCATTCAGGCCGGGAGCAGCCAGGCTCGGAGCGGCTGGGCCCAGAGCAACCGGGTCCAGAGCAGCCGGGTCGGGAGCGGCCAGACCTGGAGCAGCAACTGCCAGGCTGGGAGCGGCCAGGCCCGGAGCAGCGGCTGCCAGGCTGGGAGCGGCCAGGCCCCGAGCAGCAGGATCTGGTGTGGCCAGGCCCGGAGCAGCAGCTGCCAAGCTGGGAGCGGCCAGGCCCGGAGCAGCAGCTACCAGGCTGGGAGCGGCCAGGCCTGGAGTGGCCGGGCCCGGAACCGCCGGGCCCAGAGCAGCCAGGTCGGGTGCGGCCAGGCCCAGAGCAGCAGCAGCCAAGTCCAGAGCAACTGGGTCAGGAGCGGCAATGGCCAGACCCGGAGCAGCTGGTTGTGGTACGAATGAGAGCAACAGAGGCCAGGCCCGGTGCAGCCAGGCCCAAAACAGCTCACTCCTCGCCTGCCCCTGCCCCAGGGCTGTCTCTCAGACATGGCTGGAAACTTTTGCGGGAACTTGAGGGTCTGCTGAATCAAGTGGTGAAGGCTTAGATCTGGATGTGTTGAGTTAGTATAGCGCTGGGGTGTTGATCTATGAGTGCCTTGGGTGGGGCCTGGATGAGGTTGGTTGACCTATTTGGAGGTGTTTTTTGTGTGAAGTGTATCATTGGGCATGTGGAGGTATTATTGATATGAGAAAATGCTAAGTAACCGATTTACTATCTGAAAAGGGATTTACTATCGAGGAAAGGGAGGGAGGAAGAGATTGAGCGTGGCTGTGTGCCTGTGGATGAGGACAATGGGGGATGGGGAGGGGGTAGAGAGTTGGGTGGGTACCTGGTGGAGGGGGGAAGAAATGAGGAACATTTGTAATGGTATGAACAATGAAGATTGATTAAAAAATAAATAAAGAAAGAAAGAAAAGAAATGCTCCAGCCCCTGCCCTCTCTGGCCCAGGCCCTCCAGCCAGGCGCTTGGGAAGCCTAGGCACCCAAATGATCAGAATCCCCAAGTGTGCCCCGGACACCCCAGGTGTCCAGAAGGGGCAGCTGGACTAGGAGAGGTAGTTCTCGTGAGGCCGACTCAGATCCTGGGACGTGCTATTTGCAGACACACATCCTCCTACCTCAATGCTATGAACTAAAGGCAGCTTAGGGTGCATCCACAGAGCGCACAACACCCTAGCAGCTTTATCAGCGAGCAACAACTCACAGAACAAACACACGAACCCGGCACTAATGAGAGTCTCAAACACAAACAAGGAAGAAGCTGTGTGAGCATCCTGCAGGGAAACACAGCCAGAGAGGGTATAAAAGCCAACAGCCCTGGGCACCTTACACACTCACACTCACTCACACACTCACACACTCACACACTCACACCCTCCTCCTACTCCACCGCCCACCATGGCCGCCTCCGCCCTGTCCGTCTGCTCCAGCGACCTGAGCTATGGCACCCGCGCCTGCCTGCCCGGGTCCGGTGACTCCTGCACCGACTCCTCCTGGCAGGCGGACGACTGTCCAGAGAGCTGCTGTGAGCCCTCCTGCTGCCAGCCCACCTGCTGTGTCCCCAGCTGCTGCCAGCCAACGTGCTGTGTCCCCAGCTGCTGCCAGCCCTCCTGCTGTACCCCCAGCTGCTGTGCCCTGGTCCCCACCCAGACCCTCATCTGTACCCCAGTGAGCTGCATGTCCAGCCCCTGCTGCCAGATGTCCTGCGGGTCCAGCTCCTGCCAGTCAGCCTGCACCAGCTCCTGCTTGCCCTCATGCTGCCAGCCGTCTAGCTGCCAGCCCTCCTGCTGTGTGCCCGTCTGCTGCACACCCATCTGCTGCAAGCCCCTGTGCTGTGTGCCCGTCTGCTCTGGGGCCTCCTCGTGCTGCCAGCCCACCTCCTGCACCTCATCCTGCTGCAGACCCTCCTCCTGCATGTCCCTCATCTGCCGCCCCGTGTGCAGGCCTGCCTGCTGTGTGCCCACCTCCTCCTGCTGTGGCTCCACCTCCTCCTGCCAGCCCAGCTGCTGCCGCCCGTCCTCCTGCATGTCCCTGCTCTGCCGCCCCATGTGCTCCCGCCCGACCTGCTGTGTCCCCACCTCGGCCCAGAAGTCCTGCTGCTGAGTGATCATCTTAAAGGCACCCAAACACTCAAGAGCTCACAGCCATCTGCTCCCCAGGGTTCTTCACTGAGAGCCAAGGCAGCTGCTTAGTCCCCTCGTGGGTCCCCGCACTGGGCGTTTGTGGTTGCCCGGCCACTGCTGTGCATCTCTCCCTCTGGAAACAGTTCGCCATTTCTCCACTGACTTCCCCCAAAGCACCGTGCCCTGCAGCCAGCCCGGGCTGGCAGTGACCCAGCGAGGCCAGCTGGACTCTCCAGGCCGTGGGGCCTTGAGAGAAGTGAAGGGAGAGAAGCTGGTTTCTTCTCGCCACCTCAACCGTGTGGCTTAGCACCCACTGCATCCTATGCTGGCTTCTTCACCTCCTCCCCATCCCACCCCCATTCTGTGCACTGTCTGTCCCCTCCAATAAATGCCTTGCCTGATGCCCTTAACAGGACTCATTTTTCTTGTTTATAACAAAGACCTCTACCTGGCCAGCATTTGGTCCCAAGTCGTCCCCTGGGCCACCGTGTTCCTGCCCCTCAGTGGTGACCTGGGAGCCCCCGTCACTCTGACCACATCTATGTCCAGGAGATGGACATGCTTTCTGGACACTAAAGCTGAGTAACCTGACAGCGGGGCCTGCCCTGGGGTAGGGGCTACTCTTCAGGGGGGACTCGGGCTGTGCTCTGCGTCCCACTCAGAAGGGCCAGCTCAGGAAGGGGTTCGCACAGCAGGTCCCCAGCACATGTGACTACGGTGCCTCAATGGGCCTGAACTGCCTGTGCTGACCCGGGCTCTCCCTCTGGGAGCCTGGAATTTGGGGAAGTGCCAGACAGAGGTGTCACGTGACCAGCCCCCGAGAAGAACCCTGGGCCCTGATCGCTGACAAAGGTCCCCGGTAGACATTTCACAGGTGCTGTCACACTTCTTGTGGGCAGTTCAGTGCATCCTGCGTGATCCACTGGGACAGGCCCTACACCCAATGTCCCCAACTCTCCCCGGGAGCCCTTTCCTGCCCTGACTTAGCTCTGGGTACCAAGTCCTAAGAGTTCTAGAGTCTTTGAAACGGGGGCTGAGAACCCCAACACCCATCAGAATGAAAAAAAAAAAATGTTCAAGTCTGATAGTAACAAACAGACCTAGAGTGTAAACAAGTTCATTTTACAACATGTAAGTCGCACTGAAGTAACGTTGACCAGAAGGATGGAAAACACAGCCCCAGACGGGGACTGGAGATTCGCAATGCACAGACCCCTGGGGTGCGCTGAGGCCAACTTGCCCAGCTCCTGAGAGCTGACCATGCCCCTCTTCCCAGCTCAGTGTTCGCTAACACCGCATTGGGAGCCATTGTGGGAATAGTTACGCCACAGGAATTGGCAAACACCGCATCGTGGCCTTTTTGGTGTTTTGTTTCACAAGCAGCCAGTTATTAAACATTTATCAGCAGACTCTGCACATAGACAACAAAGAACGCGTATTCAGAATAAGTAATACTTTTCTACAATCAAAAAGTACAATAACCCTATTGAACTAAAACAAGCAAAGGGCTTGAACAAGCACCCATAAGAAAAGAACAAGCACCTATATTCAAATGTTCAGTGAGCACGTTACTTATCAAAGAACGCAAATTAATGCAACCCCAGTCCCTCACACAAAATGAGTAAGATATGAAAGGACCGACAATATCCCATTTTATACAGGATATACAGTCATTGGAATACATAAATTTGACTAATGGGAAGGTACATTTCTTTAGACACGTGTTGGGCAGTGTGTATTAAACTAAATTCATGCCTGTTGTGTGACCCAATAATTCTATTTGTGTCTATATCCTGGAATTACTGATTATACTCATCAAAACCAAAATGTACAAGACTTTTCATAACAGCATTATTCATGTTAGCCAAAATCTGGAAATAATGGAAATTTCCATCATTGACAAAGAGAATGGATAATCAACGTAAAGCAGGGTTTGAAATGCGATGGTTTATTTCACAGGGGGAAAAAATAAATAAAAGAACTACTGATTCATGCAGCAACATGCGTTTATCATAGGCATTTTATTTTATTTTATTTTTGAAAAGTACCGAAACAGGGTGTGTGTCCCCACCTCGGCCCAGGTGTCCTGCTGCTGAGCAAACATGTCCCCAAGGGCCAGCCAGCTCCAGGGAGTCTCCCTCTCCAGCACCTACAAGCCCCTGGAAGCTGGTGACCTCTGTCTTCTGTGGCTCACCCCAGCTGGGTGTGGTCAGCCCGACTTCCTCTAGCCCCGCCCAGGGGGGGCTGGCAGCTCACGAAGCTCCTCTCCTGGCCACATAGACACGGATGGCCCTGGGTGCCATGGCTGCGCCACACCATGCTTCCTGGATCAAGGCCATCGCCCCGGTCAGGGATGGGCCCTGCCTGATCCTGGTCCCGCACAAAGCAGTGTCGCTCAACCTCTGAGCACCAATTAAAACTCTGCTCCCCTCACTGGCCCTACATGATGACTGCACACAGCTGGGGGTGTGCTGGCAGTGGTGAGGCCTGTGCCCTCGGCTGACATGATATCACCAGTTTAGGGAAATTTGAGGGGCTTTTGCACATGACACCTGGAAGTTCATGTCCCATTCATGCCACCATTCGGCTGTTTGACCACCATCACAGGTCCTGCTGGGTCCTAGCTTTGATCCGGGCCCAATCCTGTGGGCACTGCCTGGCCTAGCACCCAGAATAGCCTCTTGGGATGGCTGGGCACCCCAAGAACTCACACACCGTCATAGACACTGAGACACACATCCCGTGTCCCCACAGGAGCCAGCTACTGGGACATAGAGGGCAGAGACCACACGCAGCCTTCAGAGCTCCACCTGCTGGGCTGGGCTGAGGAGAGCAGGTGGGAAAGGGAAGATGGGGGGCGAGGGGGGGGGGCAATAATGGTATGGAAAGCCCAGAATGTGTGGGAGCGAGTCCAAACCATGAAGTGGGAAGTAGATGTGAACATGTGTGTCCAGATGTAGCCAGATGCAGGTTCACACATTATTGAGCAAATCTGAGGACAGACTCCCGGAATTAGGACTGCAGAGCAAAGCGTGCAGACACTGGTGATGTGAAGTCACCACACTGCCCACAAGGGGTCCTGGGTCTGAACAATAATAGCACAGGTTGTCCTGGCTGGTGACTCAGTTGGGTGAGTGTTGCTCCCTACACCAGAAGGTTGTGGGTTTAATTCCCCATCAGGGCACATACCTATTTGATCAGCAGTTGGGGCACATATAGGAGGCAACTGATTGATGTTTCTCTCTCTCTCTCTTTCTCTCTCCCTTTCCTTCTCTTCTTTACTCTCTCTAAAAATCAATAGACATATGCTCAGTTGAGGATTAATTTTTTTTTTTAAATAGCACAGATTTGCAACATGGAGGCTCACATTTCTCCACCTTTGCCAGTTTGATAAGAAAAATATTTTCTCATTTCTTTGCCAAGGTGTACATCCTCCCAAAGTGTGGACACAGCATTATCAATTCATGTATCGTACCAGATGGACAGGAATGTAAAGACTGTCTAGTCTTGAATATTACAAACACCACTGTGAGGGTCCTCACCTATGCCTAGTGCACATTTTTCATGGCGCTTACATTCCTTGACATGGCATTTCTAGGTCTGAATGTTTGCCAATTTTAAATTCTGGGAGATACTGACAAAAGCCCTTCTAAGGACTTTTCAAAATTGAGCCCACTAAAATATCAGAAAACAGAAAATAGGGAACTCTAAGCTCCCCTCCCCAAAACACTGCAGATGGGGGGGAGGGGGGACGGCAGCATTGGCAAAGCTGACGGAATCAGCTGTATATAACTTCTGGGAAATGGTCAAAGGTTTAAAACAGCCAAGGAAATGCTTTGTCAAGAGAAAAAGCAGGAGCAGTCACATGGAACTATTTTGCAGCGGGTGCCACCCCATCTCCGCTCAGCAGCAGTCTGACTTCAGCGGCCTGTGCTGCTCCCTGTGAGTCCTGGTGCTGGAGGGAGCACAGCAGACCTGCCCTAAAGGAAGCATGGCTGTTTGTTTTAACCTTCCTGGTGTCTTGTTGAAGGACTTACACACAGAGCTGGCCTTTATTTCTCCCAACGCAGAACTTCCTCAAGGCATAGAGGCATGTGCATGGGCAGTGTTTGTCAAATAAATAAGCTAAGGCACCCGAGGGAAGAATATCAGCTGTGGCAAACAGAAGACACCCTGATAAGCCCAGAATGACAAGCTGGGGAATGGGATGCTTTCAAGAATAAGGTTTTTCGAAGCTTCCACCATTTCCTGGGAGTCAAGAAGCTCCATATGTACATACAAGGGGGTGCATGCTCAGAAAAGACCTGCGAAGGCCTTAAATGCTCACCTCTGACTGCACTTCAAGCTCTGAGCAAGCAGGCAGTGAAGGTGAAGGCAGAATTATTCAGCTGAGGGTTGAAGGCATGCTCTAACAGAACCCAGCTAAACAGACGAGGGGTAAATAAAATTGGGGAGATCCAGGTGTTTAAGGAGCTATCTGTCAAATTACTATCTGACTACTAACAGAGACCACACATGACAAAGAGTACAGTCACTACAAAATAGTTTAAAAGAGTTGCTAAACAAACTAACAAAAAGCCACAACAATCAGCAACAGCAAACTATATGGAGGGAAGAGAATATGATGTCAATTATCTACACTAGTAAAAGAGAAAGATGAAAATTGACTGTACCTTTGTGACACCCACCAGCCAATCAGTAGTGAATATGCAAATTAACCTGACAAAGATGGTGGGTTAATTTGCATACACAGAGGCCAAGTGGGCAAGACACTTGTGTCATCACCATGGTGACAACACAGGCATTCTCATCGCCCCAGCAGCTCCGGGCCTCTGAGCAGCATGGGAAGGCGGAAAGGAGGCTCCAGGTCAAAGCAAAGGCAGAAAGGTAGCTCTGGGCCAGAGCAAAGGTGGTGCCAGCAGCCAGGGGAAGGAGGGCCCATTCTTGCACGAATCTTCATGCATCAGGTCTCTAGACTATATATATATATATGCCTAAGTGACCAGCCAACCTACCAGTAGCTATGAAGCACGCTGACACCAGGGAGCAGGCAGTTAATGCAGAAGCAGAAACCACAGACATGGAAACATGGAACTGTCTGATGAATTTCAGAGGGAAAGGGGAAGAGGGAGGGGGGAAAGAGATTATACAAAGATCTTATATGCTTACTAGAGGCCTGGTGCATAGATTTGTGCATTGGTGGGGTCCCTTGTCCTGGCCTGTGGGGATTGGGCCAAAACCGGCTCTCGGACATCCTCCAAGGGGTCCTGGATTGCAAGAGGGTGCAGGCCAGGCTTAGGGACCTCACTGGTGTCCCTCCACAGGCCTCTGGTCACATTATAACACTCAAAATGTTTTCCAAAAAAATTACCAGGCATGTAAAGTCCAGAAATTCAACTTACTAGACAAAGCCTTTATGTCAACTTTATTAATATACTCTAAGAGTTCATGAAAACCATGGACAAAGAGTTCAGAGAAACCAAGAGAATTATGTCGAACCAAATATAGTGTATCAATAAAGAGACAGAAATATAAAAAGGAACCAAATGAAAATTCAGAGTTGAAAAGTACAATAACTGAAACGAAAACTTCACTAGCGGGTCTGAACAGCACATTTGAGCAGGCAGAAGAAAGAGTTAGAGAGAGTGAAGATAGGTCAGCTGAAATACTGTAGTCTGAGGAGTGGATAGAATAAATGAAATGAAGATAAATGAATAGAGATTAAGGCACCTCTGCGACACCATCAAGCACAACAACATATACAAAATGGAGTCCCAGGAAGATGAGGGAGAGAAAAGAGCAGAAAAAAATTGTAAGAAATAGTGGCCAAGCCCTGGCTGAATGGCTCAGTTGGTAGGAACCATGCACCAAAAGGTGCAGGTTTGACTTCCAATCAGGGCACATACTTAGACTGCAGGTTTGATCCCTGCTCAGGGCATGTATGAGAGACAAGCAATCAATGTTTCTCTCGCATATCAATGTTTCTTTCTCTCTCTTCCTCTCTCTCTAAAAGTCAATAAAACTTGAGTGATGATTTAAAAAATAAATAAGTAGTGGCCAAAAACTTCCCAAATTTGATGAAACATAGGACTCTGCATCTAAGAAGCTCAATAAGCTCGGGCCAGGCCTGCTGGCAGTTGCCTCTCCTCGGAGAGAGGAGGTCCTTCCTGTCCTCAGCCTCCTCACCCTTGCAGCCCTCAGCCCTCGGCCGACACCACCCAGGAAGGGCCTGCCCTCACGTCGCCTTTCCCTCAGAAAAGGCCAGGACCTTTCCACTTCTTTTCCAGTCACAGGCCAGGCCTCCAGCCCAGGTGAGGGCACCAAAGGCTGAGCCCACACCGAGTGTGGCCCCAGGGCCCAGCTGCCACCAGGTGCCCTCCAGGTGGAAACCAAAGGGTCAGCCAAGGAGAAGCTGTGGCTTCCTTCCAGGTATTCCTGCAGAGGTCAGACTCAGGCCAGGAAAACCAGCCCTGTCCAGGACAGGCAAATATTTATGATCTGAGCAAGGACATCTCATGACAGAGGACCGACCATAATGAAGGTGCAAACACCAACAAGGAAGGGAGGGCGTAAGGGAGCCTCCTGCTGGGACAACACAGGCCCCCAGGGAGGGGTATAAAAGCTGGACAGTTCCAGCACCTCGCACACTCACTCACCTTCACCCACTCTCACACCTCCTCCCAGCTCACCTCAGCCGCACCATCCACCATGTCCGCCTCCGCCCTGTCCGTCTGCTCCAGCGACCTGAGCTACGGCAGCCGCGCCTGCCTGCCCGGGTCCAGTGACTCTTGCACCGACTCCTCCTGGCAGGCGGACGACTGTCCAGAGAGCTGCTGTGAGCCCTCCTGCTGTGCCCCCACCTGCTGTGTCCCCAGCTGCTGCCAGCCCTCCTGCTGCACTCCCAGCTGCTGTGCCATGGTCCCCACCCAGACCCTCATCTGCTCCCCAGTGAGCTGCATGTCCAGCCCCTGCCAATCAACCTGCACCAGCTCCTGCATGCCCTCATGCTGCCAACAGTCTAGCTGCCAGCCCTCCTGCTGCACCTCCTCCCCCTGCCAGCAGGCCTGCGGTGTGCCCGTCTGCTGCACACCCATCTGCTGTAAGCCAGTGTGTTGTAGGCCTGTCTGTTGCAAACCTGTCTGCTGCACACCCGTCTGCTGCAAGCCCCTGTGCTGTGTGCCCGTCTGCTCTGGGGCCTCCTCGTGCTGCCAGCCCACCTCCTGCACCTCATCCTGCTGCAGACCCTCCTCCTGCGTGTCCCTCATCTGCCGCCCCGTGTGCAGGCCTGCCTGCTGCGTGCCCACCTCCTCCTGCTGTGGCCCTGCCTCCTCTTGCTGTGGCCCTGCCTTCTCATGCCAGCCCAGCTGCTGCACCTCATCCTGCTGCAGACCCTCCTCCTGTGTGTCCCTCGTCTGCCGCCCCATGTGCAGGCCTGCCTGCTGTGTGCCCACCTCCTCCTGCTGTGGCCCCACCTCCTCCTGTCAGCCCAGCTGCTGCCGCCCATCCTCCAGCATGTCCCTGCTCTGCCGCCCCATGTGCTCCCGCCCGGCCTGCTGCTGAGCAGCTCCATCTTCTGCCTCTCGGCTGCTGTCCTTGCTCCTGAGCACAGTTTTCCTCGCCCCAGAGCCCCTCCCTCCCACCCTCTGCTGGTGTCAGCCCTCCCCCTCCACCCTCTGCTGGTGCCAGCCCTCCCCCTCCATCCTCTGCTGGTGCCAGCCCTCCCCTCTCCCGTCGGTGGACCCACAGTCATTGCCTAATACGGAAGTGAACATGCCCCCATCCCTTTTTGAGGAGAGATGACCCACAAACCCCTCACTGGGGTGGACTTGGGGCCCCGGAGCCTCCTCTGCAGGCCTGGTGGCGTGCTTTCCACATGACAAAAGCCAATTGCTAAATCAATAAAATGTTTGTGTGCCAGGAAATGTGTTTGCTTTCTCCTTCCCGGGCCCCCTGGGCCTCTCCCAACCTGGGCTCTGGGTGCTCCGCCTGGCGGGAGCCAGACAATAAAGACGTGCTCTCCACCCCAAGTCCAAAGATCTGAAAGGGAGCCACCTGCACGCTCCTCTCCCTTCCTGACCCAGCGGCCCACCCTCCCCGCAGTGGGCAGCCCTCCAAGGCTGGGCCAGGAGGTGGGTGTGGGTGCTGGAGGCATGGACCCTGAGTGGACGTGAGCTCCTGCCCACATCCGTTCCCCTGCCCGTCCAGGTGAAGGGGAGTTGGGAGCAGCAGACACCCTGTTGGTCAGGCGCTGTGTGACAGTGTCCCCTACAGGGGGACCACCACGGCCTGGGGCAGACACAGCCAGCATCTGTGCTGGAGGGTCCATGGGTGGGAAGGCTAAGGTGATGCTGCCCGAGAGTCCCCACAGTCCGGGTGTCCCTGGGGACCAGGAGGGGGTGGACACACAGGCCAGGGGAGAGCCTGGAGGAGGACAGCCCTGAACAGGGGCCCTGCTGCTAAACACCTAAGAAGGGAACGGATCACCTGGAGTGGGGCCTCCTCCCTGGCAGGTGGGCAAGGGACAGAGGCTCAGCGGGAGGAGCCCTGGAGGAAAGAGGGGCTCCAAGTCCCCGCAGCAGGCGAAGGGAAGCCAGCGGCACCCTGCCTCTCCCGCCCCTCCCATCACTCCGCAGCCACCGGCATCATGGTGGGAGAGTGGACACGGAGACTGCGACAAAGGTGAGTCTACCCTGTGGCCAGAACAAGAGCCCAGCGGCTACAACAACGCAAACGTATAGCCTCACAGCTCTGGGGCCAGGGCCTGCCGTGGGTCTCTCTGGGCTGAATTCAAGGTGTGAGCAAGGACCGGATCCTGCTGGAGGCTCCAGAGAAGAATCTGTCCCTTGTCCCCTTCAGCTCCCAGAGGTCCCCGCCACGTTCCATATTTGCATGCTCTAAGCGTCTAGGCAGCCTAGCATCTCACTTCCATCGTCCCGGGGACTCCTCTTCTGTAGCCCAGTCCCCTGCCCCCTCATAAGTCCCTGTAATGACATTGGAGCCCCTTGGTGACCTAGGATCATCTCCCATCACAAAGCCCTTCATTGGCTCCCATCTTCAAGTCACTTTGCCTGCGAGCATCATAGTCACAGGTTTGGGATGAGGATGAGGACATCTCTGGGGACCACAGAAGTTGCCCAGCAAGCCCTCTCTGCTGATTGGAAGAAGAAGCCATATTTTTCTTTTTAAAAATTTTTAAAATATATTTTTATTGATTTTAGAAGACAAACAACCCAATCAAAAAATGGGCAATGGACCTAAGTAGATACTTTTTGAAAGAAGACAGAAGGAAGGCCAAGAGACATGGAAACACGCTCAAAGTCACTAATCATCCGAGAGATGCAAGTCAAAATGACAATGTGGTACCATCTCACATCTGTCAGAATGGCTATCATCAACACCTCAACTAACGACAAGTGCTGGAGAGGATGTGGAGGAAAAAAGAACCCTCATGCACTGTTGGTGGGAATGCAGACTGGTGCAGCCACTGTGGAGAACAGTATGGAGTTCCCTTAAAAAATTAAAAATGGAACTCCCATTTGACCCAGTGATTCCACTTCTAGAATATATCCCAAGAAACCAGAAATACCAATCAGAAAGGACATGTGCACCCCTATGTTCATAGCAGCACAATTCACCATAGCTAAGATTTGGAATCAGCTTAAGTGACCATCAGCAGATGAGTGGATTAGAAAACTTTGGCACATCTACACAATGGAATACTACGCTGCTATAAAAAGGAAGGAACTCCTACCATTTGCAACAGCCTGGATGGACCTGGAGAGCATTATGCGAAGCCAAATAAGTCAGTCAGAGAAAGATAAATATCACACGATCTCACTCATTTGTGGAACATAGTGAACAACATAAACCAATGAACAAAAACAGATCTAAAGAAAAGCATCAATCAGATGCTCAAACCTCAGAGGGAAGGTAGGGGAGGGTGGGGATAAGGGGGAGAGATCAACCAAAGGACTTATATGCGTTCATATAAGAATAACCAATGGACGCTGACAGAAGGGGTTGAGGGCAGGCTTGGAGGGATGGGGGGACAATGAGGGGATAAGGACACATTTGTAATACCTTAAAGCGGTGGTTCTCAACCTTCCTAATGTCGCGGCCCTTTAATAAAGTTCTTCATGTTGTGGTAACCCACAACCATAAAATTATTTTCGTTGCTACTTCATAATTATAATTTTGCTACTGTTATGAATCGTAATGTAAATATCTCGCTGTTTTCTGATGGTCTTAGGCGATCCTGCTAGCGGTTCTCAACCTGTGGGTCGCGAACCGAAACTACACCCAGAAGCAGTTTAGGGAACCGAAGGAGGGACGTGGCCACACTCGGGCGAGCATCCACTCTGACATTTGTTAGGCCTTGGATGCCGGAGGATGCAGGGCCTGGACCCTGTGGCACCTGCCGCTGGGATGAACTGGGGGCAAGTCCCTCGGCCTGGCTCGCTGGGATCCAATGGCCGCACTACAAAGTGATCTGGTGGGATCCAGGAGGTCTGAAGTGGAGGCTCCTGACCTCAGGAGGAGGGTCCTGGGAAGCCAAAAGCTCAGGGGCCAGAAGGTGTACTGGGGGGGACCTGCCTACAGATGAGAGTGTGGCAGGATGGCTGGCTGCATCCAGAGGGCTGGCAGGAGGGGGCCTGCAACTCACTGGCACAAAGAAGGCTGCCTGGAGGCCCAGGGACATGCAGCGGGTCGCCTGGCAGGGGCTGGGCACACCACTGGCCAGGCTGCAGGAGGAGGGCTGCTGGGCAAACCAGGGACAGGCAGTTGCAGGCCCCTTGGCAGAAGGTGGCTGAGCTGCATGCACACTGGCAGGCACAGCAGAGTGGCAGGGGGGCACAGCAGAGGGCGCTCCTGCAGCCCAGGGGCAGGCCAATGGCAGCAACTCAGCCCAGGGGACTGGTGGAGCAGCTGGTGTGGCACATGGTGGCCTGGGGCTGGAGTGGGGTCAGGGCAGAGGGCAGGGCTGGTCAGGGCAGAGGGCAGGGCTGGTTCCCGGAGCAACCTTTACACCAGGCTGCAGTGTCCCTGCAACCAGTTGCACAGTGCCTTCCTCATGGCTGCCTTCCCGGATTCTCCTCTTCCTGCTTTGTGTGCCTCTTCCTGGTGGAAGTGACCCCGATCAGGAAATCCCAGTGGCCCTATGATTTCTGGAACCAGAGCCCAGATTAGATAGTGAAGGGCCATGGTTAGGGGATAGGGGACCCAGCAATGATTTCCAAGGTCCTCCCCAATTTTAAATACTGTCCTCTGTCCACGTAAGCACAGTCACTGCTGCACTGGGGGTCCCCGTTTGGATCTGGAAACTCAGTGATTCAGCTGTCTCCCCAATGCTGCTGGGTTCCCCAGGGGAAGCATGAGGACCACGTCACCCCAGTAACAACAGTAACGGGTCTAGCTTGGTGCCAGGTCTGTGCTGTGTTTTACACGAACTGTCGCATAATTGATGACTTATCCATTTGCACTATTCCAGAATAGGTGACGTGTGCCCGCCCCGTCGCCGCAGACAGAGAAGCAGGCGTGCGAAATGGCTGTTTCACTCTGGAGTCCATTGTGCCAAGAAACGCTGGGGCTTTCGGATTCTGCGATTCTGCCATCTATGAGTTAGGTTTTTTACATCAAATTTGGGGATTTTGTCTATACTTCTTCAAGACATCCATATGTCTCAATGGCATTCTCCTCTTGGGTTAAAAGTTCCTCTATGTTAGTTGAGTTTTTGTTTTTTTGTGTGTTTTTTGTTTGTTTTTTACGTTCTCTCAGAGGCCCTTTTCTTAGTTCTTTTCCCTCTTCTTCAGATCAGAGACTTCCTACTGAGTGTCTTCGAGTTCACCAACTCTTTCTTCTCCATCAGCTCGTGTGGCATGCCCTAAATCAGTCCACCTGCACCTGTGCCCTAGCACCTCAGACTCTGGGACTCCCCATCACTCCCCAAGCACGCCCATTTCCGCAGCAGTGCCCTCACACCCCGGGTGACTCTGCCTGGGGCACTGCCCTTCACACCACCCACTGCAGCTCAACATCGCCTCCTCATGGAGGCCCAGCCGCCCTCCAGCCCCCTCACTCTCCGTCTGCTGCCCCTTCTCCTCCGGGAATTACTTTGTGCATGAGTTTCCCCATCCTCTCCTTTACTCCTTGTCCTGGAAGGCTCCGGGGCCAGGTGGCTCCCCTGCCTGCGCGCGGGGTGGGCTACTTGTTGCACAAACAAGTCAATGTCTGCCTAGATCTTGGGCAAACTCTCTGCAAAGGGCAGATGGTGAGCCTTCTGGGCTTTGCTGCCACAAGGTCTCTCCCGAACTGCTCAGTGGCTGCCTCAGCAGCCCCAGACAGACGCGGGGACACGGACGTGGCTGCGCCCACAAAGCTTTTATTCACACGCAGGCAGCAGCCAGCTCCTTCCTGCGGACTGCAGCTTGCAGAGCCGCTTTAATGCTTCCTGTGCGGGACACACACTCAGCCTGCATGATTGCTTCAGTCTTCTCTGAGGGCAGGAGACACCAGCGGCCAGAAGGACACGGTTCTCTGAGCGAGCCAGGCGCTCCGTGCACAGGAATGGCCTGGAGGAACCTCCGGCGCCCACGTGGTCAAACCAGAACTCCCTGTTTACAGAGGGGCCTGGCCTGGAGCCAAGCTCGTTTACATGAAGCCTCACCCAGGAGCGCGCGTCCCAGGAAAGAAGGTGCTGGAAACACGGAGGAAGCAGCCGTGGGGAAGCAGGAGGAAGTCAACAGTCGTGCTTCTGTGTTGCAGGGTATAAAGCCTGGGTATAAAGGAAGGAGCCCGCAGACATCTCCGCCCTCACTCCCACCCACCCAACCCACGACAACATGTGCGACACCAGCTCCTACACAGGCGGCCAGGCTGGCTGCTGCTCGCCTCGCCCTTACCAGTCCTCCGTGTGCCTGCCCGTGAGCTGCAAGCCAGCTGTGTATGTACCCGTGAGGTGCCAGGTGTCCTGCTGTCCTGTGAGCTGCAGGCCCACTGTGTGCATGGCCCCTTCCTGCCAGTCCTCCGTGTGCCTGCCCGTGAGCTGCAGGCCCACTGTGTGCATGGCCCCCTCCTGCCAGTCCTCCATCTGCCTGCCCGTGAGCTGCAGGCCCACTGTGTGCATGGCTCCCTCCTGCCAGTCCTCCGTGTGCCTGCCCGTGAGCTGCAAGCCCCAAGTCGTGTGTGTGGCCTCCTCCTGCCAGTCTTCTGGGTGCGCCCAGCCCTCCTGCCCCACCCTAGTCTGCAGACCCATCTCTGGTGGTGCCCCTTCCTGCTGCTGACCACAAGCCTCCGACCCAGCTGCTCCCCGTGCAGACGGGCCACAACCACACCTCCCACAGCCAATCCCCAGCGCCTCCAGGTTCTGCCCGTGGCAGAGGAAAAGCACGTTGGACAAGCCCTCTGAACTCCGGGGCGAGAAGGCGGCAGGGCGATCTGGATCCCACATGGCCCTGGGCAGCCCCTGAGGGCTCCAGCAGGAAACCCCACCAGGTGTGAAGCAAATAAACCACGCTTTCTCCACGCAGGTGTGTCTCTTTTTTCTCCTTCACATATCTTAACGTTTCTTCTTTGAAGGTGAATACCTGCCTAAGCACAGCCACACCTCCTCAAAGAGCTCTCTCCGGAAAACCCAGCTAAAAGCGGGGGTGTCCTCAGTGGGTGGAGGGGTGGGGGAAGTGTCGTTCCCAAGGCTGCCACCCAAGACACTGTCAACGGGGCAGAGGAAAAACTTCTCTCCAGCTGAGTGGGATGGAAAACAGTCCTGGGCCCTGGGTCATACAGGGTACCCTAAAGAATTGCTACAACAGGGGTGATAAGAACCAAGATAGCAGCATAGGTAAACGCCTGTATTCGCCTCCTCCCACAACCACATCACAATTACAACTGAATTACAGAACAACCATCCCTCAGAACCACCTGAAAGCTGGAAGTCCTACAACTAGAGAAGTAAAGGAGAAAGCACACTGAGACTAGTTGGAGGGGAGCCCGAGCTGAGCAGCTGGCACAGCACCCACGTGTGCCGGTTTTCCAATGAGGAGGGAGATTGCCAGAGAAGGGAAAGGGGTCCCAGCCCCACATCAGACTCCCATCCCAGGGCCCCAGAGCTGGGAAGAAAAGTCCCCAGAAGTACAGGCTGTAACAACCAGCAGGAATTGTGGCTGAGAGACATGGAGGCTGCTGGAGACCCAGCTGTTCCTCTTAAAGGGCTGGTGCACAAACTTACCGGGACTCGACACCACTGAGCTCCATACCAGGTGGCTCTGGGGGACCCAGGCACATACGGGGAGGAACTGGCATCTGGGCAGGAACCCAGGGTGGCTTTCTTCCAGGCAGGGGTGCTCGCAGGGTCATTGTTCCCACGCTGGGGTCTCCTCTGTCGCAGGGCTGACTGGCAGCCGTATCAGCGTGGCCCACGCTGTTTGTTCTGCCCAATCCAATTTGAAGCCCCACCAGAGTGGTATGCAGCAGCTTTTCCGAATGAGTAGCCTGTCCTGACTCAGGCTTCGCTAAAATCTCTTAAATAAGCTGCAGCTGGTGGCAGCCCCAAACCTACCAATAAAAGGTCCAAGTCCTGGCACTAGCATCAGCCTGCCTTGCTTCACAGCTGGGCCTTGAATCCTGCACAGCAGCTCTTCCACTGTAGTTGCAGCTGGTCCTCCCAGCCAAATTGGCCTGGAGGTCAACTCCTCCCAGAGACGCCAACAGCAATCAAGGCTCAACAATAAAACTGTGCACACAGCCCATGCAGGGGTGCATCTAGTGTGCCCAGCTGTGGTGACTGAGGAGACTGAGCCAATGGGCCCTACAAGACACCTACTATACAAGGTCACTCTACCAATTTCAGGAGATATAGTAGCTCTACCCAATACACAGAAACAAATACAGGGAAGCAGCCAAAATGAGGAGACAAAGAAACCTCACAAATGAAAGAAATGGAAGCAAGCAAACTATTGGATACAAAGTTCAAAACCATGTTTATAAGGTTACTCAAGGATCTTCATGAGACTTCCAAGGATCTTAGTGAGAATGTCAAAGACATGAAAGAAGACCAGTCAGAAATTAAGCATACACTAACTGAAATAAAGAACAATGTATATGGCTTCAACAGTAGAGTAGAGGATTCTAAGATTCAAATCAACGATTTGGAATATGAGGAGGCAAAAAACACCCAATCAGAAGAGACTCAAAAATATGAAGAAAGTATAAGAAGCATCTGGGACAACCTCAAGTGTACCAACATTCACATTATGAGGGTGCCAAAAGGAAAAGAGAGAGAGCAAGATATTTGAAAAAATAATGACAGAAAACTTCCCCTACTTGGTGAAAGAAATAGGCTTACAAGTCCAGGAAGCACAGAGAGTCCCAAATAAGAGGAACCCAAAGAGGCTCAAACCAAGACAAATCATAATTAAAATGCCAAGAGCAAAAGACACAGAGAGAATTTTAAAAGCAGCACGAGAAAAGCAGTTAGTTATCTACAAGGGAGCACCCATATGACTGTCAGCTGATTTCTCAACAGAAACTTTGCAGGCCAGAAGGTAGTAGCAAGAAATATTCAAAGTGATGACTAGTAAGGACCTACAACCAAGATTACTCTACCCAGCAAAGTTCTCATTTAGAATTGAGGGTCAGCTTCACAAATAAGAAAAAGCTAAAGTTCATCACCACCAAGCCAATATTATATGAAATGTTGGAGGATATTATTTAAGAAGGGGGGGGGGGAGAGGAAGAGGAAGAGGATGGGGAAGAACAGAAAAAATATGAACAATAAAATGGCAAATACATATCTATCAACAATCAAATCTAAAAATCAAAATAAATGAACAAAAAATCAAATGAAAAAAAACTAACTAAATAAGATAGAATCAGAGGCATGGAAGAGAGAGGGATAGAGAGCTAGAAACATTGATGAGAGAGAAACATTGGTCAGCTGCCTCCTTCACACCCCCTGCTGGGAATGTGCCCGTAACCAAGGTACATGCCCTTGACCGGAATCGAATCTGGGACCCTTCAGTCAGCAAGTCGACGCTCTATCCACTGAGCCAAACTGGTTTCGGCTGCGTGGGCTTTCTTTATTGGACTGGCTTCATGGGGCACCCAACACAGAAACAGGGACGTGACATCAGCAATAAAAGCCAACAGTGGACAGGTTGCCAAGACCCCAGGCCTGGGTAATAAAGGCCACCCCCGGGGAGGAGCCTCCAGGCCAGCCCCACCCCAGCCCCACACCACCGTGTGCCACGCTAGCGGCTCCCAGGCCAAACCACCTGCCTCGGGCCCTCTGTCCCTGTCCCTGCCTGCTGCTCTCTCATGGGCTGTGGGATCTCCTGCTGCTTCCCCCTCCCTTGTGTCGTATGCTGTCCCGCGGATGGGTCGGCCGCCCCCTGCCAGCCCGCCGTGAGCGAGACCTCCTCCGGTGTCTCTGTGGACTGCCTGCCTGTCTTCTGCTGCACCCCCGTTTGCTTCTGATGCTGTGACTGGCACACCGGCTCCCCCTGGTCACAGATAGCCGAGCTGTGCCCTGCATGGACACACCCTCTCCAGCCACCATAGCTGGTCTCTGGTGAATGACCATGGTCTTTGCATGGCTCCTACTGGATGACTGAACCAGGAACCACCCGATGGCTGGTTAAGACACTGATTCACCTGGCATTCTCTCTGGAAATCTCCGTTAGCACCCTCCTCTGGGGCGAGAAGGGGTGGTACAGCCTCCAAAATGAGGGCCTGGGATGAAGGGCTGGGGCTGGCCCATCGTCAGGAGGATGGTGAGTGAGCCAGAGCCTGGTGCCCACCTCTGTCCTGCCTGCAGGCTGCTGGCCTGCCCTGTGCCCCGGGCCACAGCTGTGAAAGAGCGCTCAGGGTCAGGGCCGCCCCCGGGAGACAGACACTGAGACAGCACAGGATGTGCTGACAGCCCAGCCATGACCCCCTCCGCTCCCAGCAGCTCCCTTCTCCCACCGACCGGCTTTCGCAAGAGAAATGGCTCATTCTCTGAATACAGCACCGACGGGTTCCTCAGCCAGCTCCCTGAGCAGCATGCTGGCATGCTGGCCTCTGCCACCAGCTGGCTGGGATGCTCCTGGCCTTGGCTCCCTAAACGATAAAGAGCAGGACGCCAGGCCCTCGTGTGTGACCACATTTCCCATGCACCTCTGCACTGGCCCGGGGTAGACAGCCATGAGCTAGGACGGCTGAACCCAGGCCCATCCAGTGGGGGGCAAGGTGACTCTCAGTGACCACACAGGTCAGGGTGAACGTCCAGCTGAAGCAGAACAGAGGAGCCTGCCCTCCTGGGTGGTCTGTCATCCTGGCCCTCGCTCAGCCTGTAGTCTAGCAGTGGTGTCTCGCACACCATTGGACACACAGCCTTCTTCTTCCCCTTTCCCTCATGGGGGCTGGCATCTGCCTCGTCAGAGGCTCAGTGCTGTGCTGTCAGGAGGAGCTGGGTGTGAATTGCAGCTCTGCCATCTACATAGCCACCTGGGGGCACAATCTGCCTCTCCGTAACCTCTGGGTCCCCGCCTGGCACGGCTAAGAATGTGCCGGCACTGACTCAGGAGACTGCCAGGCTCAGTCAGACACCATTTAGAAGGAGCAGAACACAGTTCCTGGCACGCATTCTCTAGAGGCATGCACACCTCCAATCTGAGCTTTTCAGAGTTAACATACATAACGCAAGAACCTCACGTGTGAGCCCACAACCCCAAACACAAAACACATGAGAGCGTGTACGCACACAGCCAAGGGTCCTAAGAACAACAGATGTGCCCTAGCCGGTTTGGCTCGGTGGATAGAGCGTCAGCCTGTGCAACGAAGTGTCCCAGGTTTGATTCCCGTCAAGGGAACATGCCTGGGTTGCGGGCTCGGTCCAACCTGCAGGAGGCAGCCAATCAATGATTCCCTCTCGTCATTAATGTTTCTATCTCTCTTACTCTCCCTTCCTCTCTGAAATCAAGAAAAATATATATATTTTAAAAAGAACAACAGACCTGAAAGGGAAATGCTACCCAGCCATTGATGCAATAAGGGAGACACAGCCCTAACCTTTAGTCTGATGGAGAAGGCATAGCCCCAAATCCCAGCTTGGTGGGGAAGGCATGGCTTGAATCCCCAAGGTCCCAAGGACTCCATGTGGTGGGAATTTTGATCACAGAATTGTAAATCGGTTTGCTTAAGAACAAAAAATAGAATGGGAAGCATAAGGGACAAGATATACCCTTTAGAAAGATATACTGGAGCTGAAGCCGGTTTGGCTCAGTGGTAGAGCGTCGGTCTGCGGACTGAAAGGTCCCAGGTTCGATTCCGGTCAAGGGCATGTACTTTGGTTGCAGGCATATCCCTGGTAGGGGGTGTGCAGGAGGCAGCTGGTCGATGTTTCTCTCTCATTGACGTTTCTAGCTCTCTATCCCTCTCCCTTCTTCTCTGTAAAAAATCAATAAAATATATTTTTTTAAAAAAGAAAGATACACTGGAGAGAATCAAATACAACTTCTAAAGCTAAGATATGTAAAGTCATTGAAATAAAACCCACTGCCTGGGTGAGATGGAAGATTAGACAGGCTGCATGGAATTTGCATAAATTCAAATGCTGACCTGAAAATTTTATTCAAAAACAAGATATTTTTTAAAAATTAAAAAGTGGCTAAGAGACTTGGAAGATAGAAAAGGTTCAATATTCACATTCCGGAGGAAGAGGCCAGAGAGACCTGGGGAAAGGCAGCATTCAGGAATGCAGATCGTTTTCCGGAAAGGAGGAAAACATGTACCTCCGAGTCACAAAGCACAACACCCGTGAGAGTAAAAAGAAATGCCGAGGTCCACGCAGCGGAAACCAGAGCACTCACGAGAGAGAACGTGTTGAAAGGAACCAGAGAAAGGAACCTAGAATCACCATATGACCCGGAAATCCCTCTCCTGAGTGAATACACAAAAGAACTGAAAAGGGGACTCAACTCATCCTTGCAACCTTATTCTCAGTAGCCAAGAAGTACAGACAGCCCAAGTGTCCATCGGGAGGAATGGGTAAACACATGGGGATGGCCGTTCAGTGGAATATAATTCAACCATGAAAATACAAGAACTCCTGACTCATGCTACAATACACATGGACCTTGAGGACATTATGCTAAGGCCACATTCCAGGGGCTTCCTACTGGCCATACCCCAACTTGGCTCAGAATCCCTTCAGGTGCCCAGGACCTCCATCATCTGAGACCCCTTTCATATCCAAGTCCCTGGCCCCAAAGCTTGCTAGTTCATCCTAATACATAAAAAAAAAAACCCAGGGATCATCACAACCAAAACAACCGGTCAGACAACCGAACAACAGGCTATGTAGGGTGACAAGGCTGGCGGGGGGAGGGGCACTTGGGGATGACCAGACTGCCGGGGGTGGGGCAGTGAGGGGCAACCAGGCCTGCAAAAGGAGGTAGTTGGGGGCAACCAGGCCAGTAGGAGGGACAGTAAGGTGTGACCAAGTCGGTGGGAGGGGGGGCAGTTAGAGGCAAACAGGCTGGCAGGGGGGGATAGTTGGGGGCAACCAGGCCAGTAGGGAGGGCAGTTGCTCACAACCAGGCTTGGGGGGGAGGGGATCAGTTAGGAGCCAGTGGTTCCGGATTGTGAGTGGGATGTCCTGGATTGGAGAGGTGCAGGCTAGGCTGAGGGGACCGCCCCATGCACGAATTTCTTGCACCGGGCCTCTAGTGCGGTTTATAAGAACCAGATGTGCAACAGTCAAGACTTTTTTGCAAGTGAGTTATTAAACCACTATTGGCTTGAAGTCAGCCATGGTGGGAACATTCATACACCATCACTGGCAATCCTGCCAATCTGGGCTTTTCATTTCAGAGAGGCCGGTCCACTCCGTCAGCCCTCACTTCTCCCATTGCCTGTGGGCATCAGGCTCCCTCTGACTTTTATAGTTAAGGACACAGGCCACTGGGTTCCGATCCGGGCTCTTCTGCTTGCTAGGGTGGCTTTGGTGCAAGTTCTTAGCCGCGCCTCAGTTTCCCCATCTGCAAAGTGGAAATAACAACAGCTCCTCCCTCACAAGGCTGTTTGTTGTGAGGGTTGTGGAGGTAATATTTATTAAGTTGCTCAGAATAGACACTGGCATGGCAAGAGCTATTAGTTAAGTATTTGCTGATACAATAAGAGTCAACACAGCTCCCAAACCACTCATTGCTGTGGATTCAGGAGAGAATCACACCCCTAAATAAGCAGGATATAAAACAGAATAAAATATGCTTATGATCCCACTGAGCGTTGAGAAATAATAGTAAGAAACTCCAGAAAGCTGCTCAGAGGGGGGCCGTGGGGAATACCTGGCCCTCCCGTGTCCATGCCCCGGTCGGCCTCCCCTGCACCCGGCTCTGTGGGCCCTGGCCTCCCGCCTCTCCGGGGTTCAAGGAGCTGAGCCGTCATAGGTCTGTAACAAGCGTCCTCAGGGACCTGCTCCAACAACAAGGAAGCAGACTCTTCCATGCCCTCGTGATGGGACAACACACACCGCTGAGCCATATAAAAGCCCCACCACCCTGAGCAGCTCACACACCTCACAACCACTCCCTCACACACTCACACACTCACACCTCCTCCAGCCTCTGCCCCACCATGGCCGCCTCCGCCCTGTCCGTCTGCTCCAGCGACCTGAGCTACGGCAACTGCGCCTGCCTGCCCGGGTCCGGTGACTCCTGCACCGACTCCTCCTGGCAGGCCGATGACTGTCCAGAGAGCTGCTGTGAGCCCTCCTGCTGCCAGCCCACCTGCTGTGTCCCCAGCTGCTGCCAGCCCACCTGCTGTGTCCCCAACTGCTGCCAGCCCTCCTGCTGCACCCCCAGCTGCTGTGCCCTGGTCCCCACCCAGACCCTCATCTGTACCCCAGTGAGCTGCATGTCCAGCCCCTGCTGCCAGATGTCCTGCGGGTCCAGCCCCTGCCAGTCAGCCTGCACCAGCTCCTGCACCAGCTCTTGCTTGCCCTCAGGCTGCCAGCAGTCTAGCTGCCAGCCCTCCTGCTGTGTGCCCGCCTGCTGCACACCCGTCTGCTGCAAGCCCATGTGCTGTGTGCCCGTCTGCTCTGGGGCCTCCTCGTGCTGCCAGCCCACCTCCTGCACCTCGTCCTGCTGCAGACCCTCCTCCTGCGTGTCCCTCATCTGCCGCCCCGTGTGCAGGCCTGCCTGCTGTGTGCCCACCTCCTCCTGCTGTGGCCCCACCTCCTCCTGCCAGCCCAGCTGCTGCCGCCCATCCTCCAGCATGTCCCTGCTGTGCCGTCCTGTGTGCTCCCGCCCGGCCTGCTGTGTCCCCACCTCGGCCCAGGGGTCCTGCTGCTGAGCAAACATGGCCCCCATCCCCCAGATCAGCCAGCTCTTTGGGGCACTGCAGGCTTCACAGCCGCCTTAGGTCTATCTCTTAGGAACTCCTGAGTGCATGGACACCCCTTCCTCCTCTCAACCCAGGAGGATGGCCCAGGCCCCCTGCCGCACTCTGCCTGGGGCCCTGGGCTCGGGATGGGGTCCCTGTCCGCAGTGCAAGCCTCAGTGGTCTCACCTCCTCCGAAGCTGCTGGGAAAACCTAATAAACTCACCTGCATTTAACCCTGATGGCACTTGTCTCTCTTTATGCCGTTTCTGTTCCAATTGCCAGCCAGTCCCCACAGAGGCCGGCCCACCTGCTGTGTCCCTGCCGGACCCCAGCTGCAGGGGCCCTGCTCTGGCCCTGCCTGTGCTGGCCTGGCGCCTGGCTCCCATCCCCAGGACCGGGGCCAGGCCAGGCATGGTGGCCTCGGTGGGGGCAGCCCCCTTCCCAGGACCCCACAGCGGTTGATCCTTGGGGACTTGGCAGTGGCCAGTCCTGGCACAGTCACCACACTGCCCTGTGGTCTCCCTCAGAAGCCCACTTAGAGGGGGGCTCCCTGCAGAAGGGCCTGGCAAGACATGAGGTTCAGTGTCTCCCCCATGGAGGGGCGGCAGCCCCTCTGCCCACGCCGGGAGGATTGGGGTCAGGCAAGACTGTGGCCGGCTTCCCAAGCCCTCCAGCCCCACCTTCCTCCTCCCTTCTCGGGAGCGTTCTGCTGGGATCTCCCCCCACATCACAGGGATAAATAAAGCCAGACGTCCTCCCTCCCGCTCAGTGCTGCCTGCACCCCTCACCCCTCCAGAGGGGAGCTGCCCCATTTCTCTGCTACTCAACCCTGCACCGCAACATCCTTCCCTCCCCCTCACACACCACGCCGCTGACCCTGCCAACAACTGCTGAGCTCAGCCTCACTCTCATCCCTTCTCCGGGGGCCCTGCAGAGCTTGGCCCTCAGCCCCGGAGGTGTCCCTCCTGCCCCTTCACTCTCTGCCTGTCCTGTGCCCATCACCCCACTCCCCTCTCCCCTAGGGTATGAGGACTTGGCTCTTTCCCCTGACTCATCCCCAGAGCCTCTCCTGGACCCGGGGCACTTACACCTGCAGACAGGAACTTCCTCCCCCTTGCCTCAGAGTGGGACCCCTGCCCAGCCCTCTGGACTCTGCCCCCACTCCCCCACCCCTCACACACATCCGCCTGCCGCTGAGCCTGAGGTGCTTCCATTGGCCTTTGTTCCCCTGCTTGCTCAACGACTCTGGGCAGCTGCCCAAGGCTGCCGCTGCCAGGCTCTGGGGTGAGACCCCCCACCCCCCACCCCCACCCCACCCCTGCCAGCAGAGTCGTGTTCTGGGGGCTCCCCGTGACACGTGCACATTGTTCTCTAGAACGCATTTTTGGGAGAAAACGAGCCTTAGTCCAGTAGAAGATGCCGATCGGGAGAAAGATGATGGTGATGGGTTTGGGAGAAACTGCCATCTAGGCCCCACGTCATGGCGGTCACAGCGTGAGCGAAGGGAGCCGCGGGCAGAGAGGAGCGGCCAGTGGGCTCCCCTGCGCTTGGCTGGGCAGAGCCATGTGTCTGTCCCGTGGTCCTGCCCTCGCCTGGAGTTCTGTGCGTGAGCAGCTGGGATGGAGGGAGAAGCAGAGAGAGCAGGCTGCCCGGGGCGCTCCTCTCACCCACAGCCACCTCGCAAGCAGCAGCCTGCGAGCTCGTTTCTGTAGGCGCCGCCTGTGAAAGACGTGTCTGGACGGACGGACAGGCTTCCTGTTCCCTCAGAATGCTGTAGAAGCCCGGAAATCAGAGCTTCAAATCTGACTGTAGGGCCCGGTAGTGTGAGTTCGACACTGGGCCTGAAGCCTCAGCTCCTGCTGTGCATGTTCTGGTCAAACCCACGCTGGACCAGCGGCAGGATGCATCCCGGTTCTTCATGGCAATCGGAGTTGCCTTGCTAAGCACGATGCTGCCATGTGGCCAACGAAACCACAGTAAGGCCAGTGGCTTGGTGACGCACCGGGTAAGCATCAGGCACTGAACGTGTTCAAATCACAGAGCAGCCCTGGCCGGTTCGGCTCAGTGGACAGAGCATCGGCCTGTGGATTGGATACTCCCGGGCTCAAATCCGGTCAAGGGCACATACCTCAGTTGCAGGTTCAGTCCCTGGCCTTGGTCACGGTGCATGCAGGAGGCAACCAATCCATGTGTCTCTCTAACATCAATGTTTCTATCTTCCCCCCTCTCTTCCACTCTTTCTTAATAAATAAATAAATAAATAAATAAATAAATAAATATCAATGGATAAATATCCTCGGGTGAAGATTAAAATAAATAAATAGATAGAGAGATAGATAAATCAATCACACAATGGCCTGGGTACACTGGGACCCTGTCTTGTTGAAGAGAAAGCAGGGCCCACACACGGAATCAGGCAGTGCGAGTGAGGGGTGGGTGGAGCGGGGAGAGACCCTGTGGGGACGTGAGACATGGAGTGTTTGCAAAGAATGCCGCCATGGGCCAATCTCGTCCCCAAAGACAGCCTCGTCCTAACGCCGCACCTGTGGGTGTCACCTTGTGGGGAAGGACCTGCAGACTGACCAGAGGCTGCTGATTAAATTAAGAATCTCGCGATGGGAGACAATCCGTGGTCAGCCAGGTGGGCCCCGTGGGGCCTCACACGTGTCCTTCACAGAGAGAGACACCACTTCCTTCTCACACAGACAAGGAGGCGGACACATAACCAGAGGCAGAGCCTGGAGCGCCGGCATCACGGCCAAGATATGCCCGGAGCCGCAGCAGCTGGAAGCAGCAGGAAAGACACCCCTGAAGCCTCGGGGGGCTTGGGGGGGGGGTGCGACACCTGGGGTCTCAGCTCAGGGAACTGCACTCAGGTGGTCTCCAGAGTCTGAGAGGACCCAGGTCGGTCCTTTTAAACCATCATGTGTACGGCCAATTGTTACGGCCCCAGGACACAGGACACAAAATCAAATGTACAGTCAGCCCTCGCTGAGCGTGGTGGAGAGATTCTACAGTTTTAAAGGAAATGACAAATAACAAAGTCAACTTAACCACAGGCGCGGAGACAAACAAGAGCTGGGTTCCTACGGCATCTCATCAACATTACCGTGAGAAATATCGGTACTTGAGGCCCTGCTGCAGATGGCAAACTTTGCATGATACATGTAGCTTTCACACTTTCTAAGGATTCTGGTTAAAATGCCATTGAGCTCAGCTGGTGTGGCTCAACGGTTGAGCAGAAATCTATGAACCAGGAGGTCACGATCCAATTCCCGGTCAGGGCACGTGCCCAGCTGGTGGGCTCAATCCAGGTGGGGGCGTGCAGGCAGCAGCCGATCAATGATTCTCTCTCATCATCGATGTTTCTATGTCTCTCTCCCTCCCGCTTCCTATATGTGTCTTGACCACCCGGCCCTTCCCCACAGCAAACCCCGCCAGCTTACGCCACAGGCGGGAGGAAGAACAGCACAAAACCCCCAAGCTGCACCTGTCTATCAGGCCCAACCTGAGGCAGGGACAGCTGGGACAGCTGGCACCCACCACAGGCAGAACTGGCCACAACCCTCCTCTTCCCTCCATCCGGCAGTGTTTCCCAAACTTTTGACATATGTGTACCCCTTCTATAATTTTCATAATGCTGAGTACCCCTCATACTCATGAGAACGTAGAATTAAGCGCAGCTAAGCACGGTGCAGTGCATATACCCACCAAACTCCGGTGCAACGCGTACCCCCACCAATCTCTTCCTGTACCCCCTGGGGTTACGCGTACCACACTTTGGGAAACGCTGATCTACAGGAACTCAGTGACAATGCAAAAGAAAGGGGACCCCGTGCCCCAGGCGCTCACATGAGGAGCCATTCCTGGGACCCAGAATCCAAGTTACCCTCCCCCCAGCACCAGGTCCCTGCGATGAGCATTCACTCAGCAGCCCACCCTCTGTCCACTGCCCCAGCTCCACCCAGCCTGGCCTCTCAGGCCACTCAGCAGGCTCGGTCAGGACCGGCCACCCAACCACGAGCACAGGCAGGACTTTTACGAGCTGGCCAGCACCTCCTAAGAAAATAAACCAGCCTTCACGAGGGCTCCCCAGGAACAGGCTCCAAACACCAACAAGGAAAGAAGGGCGTGGGGAGCCTCCTGCTGGGGCAACACACAACACAGAGGAGGGGTATAAAAGCTGACAGCCCTGGGCACCTTACACACTCACCCTCACACACCTACACACTCCTCCCAGCTCACCTCCAGCCTCTGCCCACCATGGCCGCCTCCGCCCTGTCTGTCTGCTCCAGCAACCTGAGCTATGGCACCCGTGCCTGCCTGCCCGGGTCCGGTGACTCCTGCACCGACTCCTCCTGGCAGGCGGACGACTGTCCAGAGAGCTGCTGTGAGCCCTCCTGCTGCACCTCCAGCTGCTGCCAGCCTTCCTGCTGTGTCCCCACCTGCTGTGTCCCCAGCTGCTGTGTCCTCTCCTGCTGCACTCCCAGCTGTTGTGCCCCAGCCCGCTGCCTGACCTTTGTCTGCACCCCAGTGAGCTGCATGTCCAGCCCCTGCTGCCAGGTGACCTGTGGGTCCAGCCCCTGCCAACCAGCTTGCACCAGCTCCTGCATCAGCTCTTGCCAGCCCTCCTGTTGCACCTCCTCCCCCTGCCAGCAGGCCTGCTGTGTACCCATCTGCTGCACATCTGTCTGCTGCAAGCCCATGTGCTGTGTGCCCGTCTGCTCTGGGGCCACCCCCTGCTCAGTCTCCTCTTGCTGCCAGCCCACCTCCTGCACCTCATCCTGCTGCAGACCCTCCTCCTGCGTGTCCCTCATCTGCCGCCCCGTGTGCAGGCCTGCCTGCTGTGTGCCCACCTCCTCCTGCTGCGGCCCCACCTCCTCCTGCCAGCCCAGCTGCTGCCGCCCGTCCTCCTGCATGTCCCTGCTCTGCCGCCCCGTGTGCTCCCGCCCGGCCTGCTGTGTCCCCACCTCGGCCCAGGGGTCCTGCTGCTGAGCAGGCATGTCCCCCAGGGCCAGCCCCCACTCTCCTCACGACGGCCTTCAGGACTTAACCCAGCACATGCATGGGAACGTGTCTCCGCATGAATGCTTGCTAGCCTCAGACCCCCACCACCAGGCTGAGCCTGTCTGCAGCCTCCACACCAGGCCCAGATGAAGCTGAGGTGACCCTCCCCTGTTAGTGGGGACCCCAGGTTTGTTTCTGACAGACCTGGCTCCTGGCCTTTCTCCCATAGCCCCCTCCCTGAGACCTCTGCCTGGTCTCAAACCCCGCACCCCCGATGCTGTTTGCCCTCCCCTCTTCATACACGTTTCTCGAGCGGAGTGAATAAACGTGCTGTCCTGGCTACCGTTGTCCTCTCTCTGGGCCTCGTTGTGGGTTTTGTCCAGCTTCCCAGAGTAACAGAACCCTGGCGTCTGCATCTTTAGACAGTCACGCCTTGGGAGCTTTTCCAGCAATGCTGTCTGAGGCCCACCTGGGGCGGTCCCCAGCCCGCACTGCTGTGTCTGCGCCTCCGGGCAGCTCTGGGGGGCTGTGCTGCATGTCTGGGGTTCAAGTGGCCAACAGCCCCCTGGCCAGCAGGCCCTTGGCGGGAGGACCCTGCTGTCCCTCCCCGATCAGGGTGAGGACCCCAGCGGGCAGGGCTCACGCTGGCTTCTGGGCCCGGAGGACATTCAACCTGGTCCCACAAACAACCAGATTTCTGTGCTTGTCCCTCCACCTCCCCATGAACATCCTCATTTTATTCAAACGTCCCAAACCCACCTGGCTGTGCCGCACAGGCCAATGGCAACCCCCCACCCCAGCCCAGGTCCAGCCTGAGCACGGCAGAGGTCAGAGGGGAAAGCCAGAGTGCAGGCGGTTCAAGGGCTCACCCTCTGGGGGCCGGGCCTGCTGCCTTTGGAAAACCCTCTGTTGTTGTTGTTGTTGTGTTGTTTTCCTCCTTGCCAGTCTGGCTGGGGCCCCCACATTTCCCCAACTTCCCAAGCCCCGCCCTCACTCCTGGTCTCCCTGCCTCCATACCCAGCCAATGCCCCCTCCTCGCCCGCGACCCTCCCGCCCCCACCACTCTCCTGGGGGCTCCTGCGAATGAGTTGGAGTCATGACCGTGAACTTGGGTGGGAACTAAAGGTGCAGTAGTTCCCACCCAAGTTCACGGCCCTGAACTCCACCCCCCACCCCCACCCCGCGACCCCAGCGGAGTGGGGTCCGGAAAGCCGCCCTGACCAAGGCTCCCCGGTTTAACCAGAAGCAGCCAGAGAGGCCACCGCCTGCGCGCGGCGCTGCTCCGCTCTGCGGGGCGCCGGCAGCGGCCTGCCCCCCGGGTGACCTTCCCCGGAGCGCCCGGCTCAGCCCGACCCGACCCGACCCCGAGGCGCGACACGCACACTCCCAGGGGAGGCGATAGCTCGGCGCAGGGGTCCCCCCGCCCCCCAGCAGCGCCCGCCCAGCGGCGTTTCCCCGGCTGCTCCGTCTCCAGCCGCTGCTCGCAGGCCCGCTAGGGGGCGCTGCGGAGCCGCACCCGAGCCCGGGAGGCTGGCGGCGGGCGCTGCTCAGGCCGCGGAAGGAAGAACAGGAGACGGGTTTATCTCCTGAGTGGACATGCTCTGGGTTGTTTGTTTGTTTGTTTTTCAGCCGCGCACGCGCGTGCACACTCACATGCACACACCGCCTGCCCCTCTGCATAGCACGACACCCTCTGGTCCCCGTGCTCCCCTGGACCCAGCCCGGCCCGCAGACCCGACCTCGGGCCATCTCCGTCACCATCCCCCACTCCCCGACCCCTTATCCCACCCCCACCCCGCCCAAAGGGGGCAGCTCCCGACTCCAGGTCGCCCTGCCTCCCCCTTCCATCGCCAACAACCCAGGCGGGCTCCCTGAGGGGGCTCCCGGGCTGCAAGCCGACCCTGGAGTCACCTGGGCAGCGAGGCTGGTATCTCCCCCCATCACTCCACCACCACCACCACCACCAATGGCAGGTACGTGCGCCTGGCATTGCCCGAGATGCTCCTTAGATTGGATTCTTCTGAGACGCCCTCTCCCCCCACAAAAAAAAAAAAAAAAATCTCCACCGCAGGGCAAAAGTTAACAGAGTCGCTGCGAGGGAAGGAAGGGGTTCTAATGGCCAGAGCCTGCATTCAGGGTGCTCCTGCAGTCAGAGATGCGAGGTTGGGGTGCCGAGGGTGACAGGCAAGCATCCTGTCCCATCTTCCTACCCCTCCCTGCTCCCCCCCCTCCCTCCACCCAGGCTTGGATGAGAAGGGTAGTGGGGGCCTCCTGCACCAACACAGAGTTCTCTAAGCCTGGGGCTCAGAATCCACCTGGAAGGATGGGGGTGGGGGGGAAGGGGGTGCAGAGGGGACGGGGAAATGAGGTGGTCCATCAGGAAACTGGTCAGGACCCCAAGCATGCGCCTTGACTGTGGACAAAGACTGCCAGGAAATCCATGATTTACTTTCAAAGATGGAAACCACAGAATCAGCGGTTCTGATCTTTATGAGGTTCCATTAGAAAAAAAAAAAAATGAATATTCTTTGTTTCCCAATTTCTGTGCAGACAATTTTAAAATGGCCCTGTCCTAACTGCTGATCGTGTTTTAAAGGAAAACGGGTTTCAGGGTGACAGTGCGCGGGTGTCGGCGCGGCCTCCTCTGTGCTGGGGGAGAGGGGATGGTGTCCCTCAGGCTTGTGTTTGGAGGGACAGGGGAGGGCTGAGCTGGGGTCTCCAGAGTGCAGGTCGCTGAGCCTGTCCCGATGGGGTGGGAGTGGTCATCCATTTAATGTCACGTATGAACTTTTGTTAAAAGCGCTACAGGTGATGGGACTGGCCAGCCACTCCGGGGCCCAGCAGAACTGTCAGCCTCCTCCCCCTCCATGGGCTCCGGCCTCCGGGGCCTGTAGTGCTGGCCAGGGGCTGCTGCTCAGATTCCCAGGGGCCGGTGGGTGCTGCACCGTGGACCAGGAGAGAGAAGCCACAGGCTCGGTCACTGCAAACGGCTAAGAGGCTTGGCTGGTGTGGACGTGAGCCACCAGCAGGGTGACTCCCAGGAACGGGTTTCAGAGCCTCTCAGCGAAGGGCCAGAGCTCACACCTGGAATCCCCACTGAAGCACCGCCCACCCCAGAGCTCCTGGCGAGGAAGTCCAAGGGCAAAGGCCCTGAAAGGACCGGCGCCCCCCACCCCTGCTCACTGCCCCAGCCAGCTGCTCTAAAATGCAAACCTGTTCCCAGCATTCCCTGGGCACTTCGCCGTCTCCAAGGCCGCAGGGCACGCCAGGCCTGACCCCTCTACCCACTCCTGCACTCAGTCCACCGCCCAGTGGGGTCCCTGCCGAGAGCCTTGGCCATGTGGCTCCTCTGGGTTCTCCTGCCTCCGGCCCAGGGGGGCACAGCTGTTTGCTCTGCGCAGCTGCGGTTCGATGGAGGTGTAAGTCCCCAGCCTTGGGACGCTCTGCCTTCTGCTGTGACCCAGCGGCAGCCACAGCCGCCATCCTTGCCTAGGATTGGACAAACGAAGGAGGGAAGGGGAGTGTGGGTGGGTGCCATGTGGATTAGGCCCTGAGTCCTGGGCGAGGACCCACCTCTGGCTGATTCCAGGTGACAGACGACACTCACAGACACAACCCAGAAGGTGGGACGCGGTTCTCCTGACTTCCCATCCCCATCAGACACCCCCTTCACCCCTTTCTCTGCCCAGCTCCCCGAAGCCTGTCAGTGACCCCGATGCATTGGGTCAGGCTGTCCCCCAGAATTACGGCTCCCACAGGACTCTCCACCGTGCGCTCCTGCCCGGTTGGGACAAGCTGAATTGGGATGGACGTTAGGGACTCTCCATCAGCACCACCGGCCCCCGCCCATGGCCGCTGCCCCCTCCCTGTTGGAGAGCCCCCTCTGGGACATGCCCACCCAGGTGTCTCCCGAAGGACACCCACCCGTGTGTCATGCCGCTGGAACCACAGGCCTTTTATAGGAGCCCAGTGGGTCTTTGTAATCCTTATTTCTGCTTCTCTATTCCAAGGCAACTGGCCGCTGCTGACGGGGTGCCAGCCTCAGAGGCCACGGCCTGGCTCCGAGGGTCAGGGAGGCCAATAGCACGAGAGGCATCCTGGCCCAGCATCCTGCCGGCCACCCTCAACCCAGAGAGCCCACCCGGCCACACCGGGGCACGCCCTGAGCCCCAGCTGCTGGCTCCAGAGCCGCTTCCACCCTCTCATCCTGAGGCCGGTCCAGCGGCTGCACCTCCCGCCTGGCTCCTGGCCCCTGGAGGCTTGATCGTGCTGCCCAACCGCTGGGCCGCCTCAGGCGTGGCTGGGACTGAGACTTGACCACCAGGCAAACGGTGCAGAAGGGCCAGCCAGTCCCCTGGCCCCACCCCTCTGCAGAGGGTCCCAGCCACACTGCCTTCCCTTAGGACCGTGGACGGCAAACCGTGGCTTGAGAGCCGCATGCAGGTCTTTGGCCCCTAGCGTGTGGCTCGGCGTTAGAACCACTTCTTCAAAATAGACTCGCCCAGGCCGAAAACTGACTTCTGCGCATGGGCCACGAAATTTCAATCGCACTGTAGATATGCCCGCACGTGGTATTTTGTGGAAGAGCCACACTCAAGGGGCCAAAGGCCCATGTGGCTCGAGAGCCGCAGTTTGCCGGCCACTGCCCTAGGAGGTGTCCATCGGCATGAGCTTGCCCAAAAAGGGTCTTGGTCATCTGCTGCTGGTCAGTCCACACCTGAATATAGTCCCGGCCAGTTTCCCAGGGACCCCTGCCTGCTCCCCTGCCCAGACCCCATGCCCCCTTTAACTGGGACACAGCTCCTGCAGTCCCAACCCTCCGAAAGCCAGTGAGGTGGCCTGCTTCCTGTCCAGACAAGGCCCTCCCTCCCACCCCGAGCCTCCTGCACTGCCCTCCCCATACCTCCTGAAGCCACACAGACACCAAGTCCCACTGCGCCACGGTCCCCTGTCCTCCCCGCTCCCGGCCGCTCCAGCCTCCGCATCTGCCCGGACTTCCTTAAGCCACCGGATGCTAGGGAGCGAGGGGGACCAGGACAGAGAGATGGCACCGTGGTGGCTAGCAGAGCAGCCTTCTCCCAGCACGGCACCCTCCTGCGAGGGGAGCGCGCAAGCTGAAGCCTTCACCGATGTCCTGAGACCCGCACCTCAGCCACCCCCAAATCTGGGCAGAGTCGGGGCCAGGACTTCACATCCAGGTGCCTCAGCCGAGGCCCCACACAATGGCAGGTCCGTGAACAAAGCCCAGAGGGAAGTGGAGTCCAGCCCCTACACACGCAAGCACGCACACACCACCCTGCAGGTAACTCCTGTGCTTTGCAAAGCCGAAGGCAGTCAAAGCGGTTTTTTCAACTCCCCGCGCTCCTGGCTCGCCTCTCCACAAGGGTCTTGGGACGGTTCCAGATGTAGTTCAATACTATTTCGTGACTTTTATCTCTCCTCTCTCGGTTGTGGTATTCAGAACTGGGTCATCTTTTAACTATTTGCAATGTGCCTTCGGGGGAGAGGGGGCGGGCTTTATAAATAACCTGTATTATTATGATGCAGGTTGATTCTGCTCCCAGCGCCGAAGGGAGCGTGAAGGTACATGTCAGTGATTCATCCCCACCGGGACACGCCGCGAACGCAGGACGCATGGCCCCTGGGCGGCACGGGTCCTTGGGGGGCTGCTGGGACCCCACGTTCCGCCCCCTGTGCCAGGGGGGAGGTGGGCCTGCCGTCACTTGAAGCCAGGGTGGTCACAGGTTGGCCTGGCTCCCGTATGATTTTCAAATCTGGTGCCCAAGACAGGAAAGGGGGCAGGTGCAGCCCCCTACTCAGGTGCCCCTGCACCTCCACAGCGGCTGCCTGAGGACCCCACGGGCTGCTCACCTCCCGCTCGGGGGCGCTGGCAGTTTAGGGTGGGGGCTGGGGGCTTTAACAGACACCCCCACACCCATGCCAGTCAGTGCTCCAACTCAGCCGGCATCCCCTGGTCTCATCACTGGGAGCCAAGTGCCATCGGAGCACAGAGCCCTGGCACGGAGGGGCTTCGCTGACCCCCAGGGAACCAGGGATGGATAATTTTCAAATAAAAGCAGAACCACACACCACCCCCTTTCGGCAACTCCCTGCGACACCGGTCACGAGGCCACAGCTGCCTGCATCACTGGCTCATGGTCCAACATCCAGCTTTATGGCTACCAGGCCTCATTCCCCTGTTACTTTGCTTTTTAAAAAAAATTATTACTTTTTAATCTCTTGGTAGATAATCCAGGAAGGAACGGTGGTGTCATGGTCATTAGCAAGTCCACTGGGCCTTTCTTTCTTTTTTTCTTTTTTTTAAATATATTTTATTGATTTTTTTTTTTTTACAGAGATGAAGAGAGAGGGATAGAGAGTTAGAAACATCGATGAGAGAGAATCATTGATCAGCTGCCTCCTGCACACCCCACCAGGGATGTGCCTGCAACCAAGGTACATGCCCTTGACCGGAATCAAACCCGGGACCTTTCGGTCCGCAGGCCGACGCTCTATCCACTGAGCCAAACCGGTTTCGGCCACTGGGCCTTTCTGTAAAGAAGGGAGCATCATTGCCCCCCCACCCACTCACCCAGTGTGCTGGCCAGGGGAGCCCGCTCTGATGGAGGTCCCCCCAAAAGGTGTGTTTGGAGATGTTCCCCTCTCCCTCACTCCCCACGGGACAGAACTACCAGGCTGGGGGGCGCTCCTCCGAGGGCCTCATTCCTGAAGCAGGTGGAAGGCCTTCCCCGGGGAGGGCAAGCAGGTAAGCACATGCGAAGGGCCTCCGATGGCGGCTGCCGAGTGCTTTGAACTGAGTCCCCACCCTGGGAGCAGTTAAAGACGGAGTTTCTATTGTGATTGCCTCCCTGCTCCCTTTCATCTTCCCCACCTCTGCCCGTCCCTCCTCTGCCCGTCCCACCTCTGCCCGTCCCTCCTCTGCCCGTCCCTCCTCTGCCTGTCCGAGGGCACCGGGGACCTTGGATGGCATCAGCTAGTGGCACTTAGTGCCACGCCACACCCGCCGGCTCCAGGGCAGCAGCCCCCTTACCTGTGCAGGGCTCCCACCGCCGGCCACCTCGGCCCGGAGTCACCAGGGGCAGGAGCACGGCGCACAGCGTCAGCAGGATCGACATGAGGGGTCTGGGTGCCGAGCTCCATCCAGGGCTCGCCCGTGGCCCGAGGGGAGGCGGCTGCTCCTCAGACACCCGGGTCGGCCCCTTGCACGGGGGGCCCCTGGCAGTCACTGGGATGGCCGCATGCCAGGGCCCGGGCAGGGACAGAGGTGGCCCAGGCGGCGGCCCGCGTCTAGCAGCTCCGCCGGGGAGGCAGGTGGTGCGGGCAGGTCGGGGCTGCAGCCGCCCGCCGTCTAGCTCCTGGCTTCGGCGCGGGCGCGGGCTCGGGGGCTGCGGTGCAGGTGACAGCTGATAACATCTCCGCACGGGCCCCGATTAGTCATTGGCAAAGCGCGTTTTTCCCAAAGGAAAAGACAGAAATAGATCGTCCAGGGGAGCGCGGAGAGCAAACCAGAAAAACCCAGAGAACCAGTTTTCCTCGCAGGGAGCGCTCCGCTGCTGGCAGCCGTGAGGACGGAGCTCGGCCACCGGCTGGGGGGCGCCCGGCGGATCCCCCAGGGGAGGCGCCGGCTGGCTGGGCTCCGCTGCAGGTGCCCCGCGGTGCAGGGTCCGGGCGACGGGCCCCCACGCTCTCCCGGGCCCGGCCCCAGGCCCCCGCGCTCCGCTGGGTCCCCGGTGGCGGCGGCAGGTCCCTGCTCTCAGCAGTGGACGTCCCCCTTTTATCTGGTGCCCGGCCCTCCGAGGGTGTGTGGGTTTGTCAACTGTTGGGTTTCAGGAATTTCCCTCCGGAGGGAAGTCAGTCCTTCAAGGGAACAGCTAATGAGGAGAGAGTCGCCTGGGGGAGGGGAGTGAGCACGTGCGTGTTTGGCGGGCGGTTCGCAGCTTCAAGGCTCGGGGTCACTTCAGCCTGACCTCTCAAACCGCAGCTGACGTGAAGGGCCGCTCCAGGCGGACGGCCGTGAAGGGAGGCTGGTCTTTGGAAAACAGCCTGCCCGCCCGCCCCTCCCAGCCGCTCGGGGGCAGGCGGGGAGGGAGTTCCCGGCGGTTGGCAAGGGGCTTGTGCCCTCGTAGGAGATTCTGGCATCCCCGTCCCGCACTGGCAGCGGCCCCTGGGCCAGTGAGACCCCTCTCAGCGGCCCCTGAGATGCAGGTTGTGGTGTGAGCCCCAAGCTCCCCCCGGGGAACCCCAGCTCCAGGTCTGGGCAGAGGCGGCTCGGGACACAGGTGTTTGTGAAAAGCACACACCCTGGGGTTGGGGCTTGCTGGAGGGTGCCTAGCCACACCCGGAGGCAGAGACCGGGGGAGAGACAGGCAGGGAGGGAGGGAGAGTGAGTGTCACAGGCTCTTTCCGTAAAGCAACCTCTGTGCCTGGAGAGCCTCTCTCTCTCTCTCTCTCTCTCTCTCTCTCTCTCTCTCTCTCATTTTCTCCCTTGCTCTCTCTCTCCCCCCCTCCCCCTCTCTCCCTGTCAATGTACACTAAGTGGCCAGATTACTGTGATCTCTGAATGCATAATAATCTGGCCAATCAGTATATATATATATTAGAGGCCCAGTACATGAATTCATGTATGGGTGGGGTCCGGCCAGCCTGGCCAGGGGGAAGGGACAGAGGTGGTTTGCTAGCCTGCCTGCTGGCCAAACTCCTGGTAGAGGGGACAATTTGCATATTAGCCTTTTATTATATAGGATATACACTGAGTGGCCAGATTATTATGTGTCCAGAGACCATCATAATCTGGCCACTCAGTGTATAGATAGATGATAGATGTGTGTGTGTGTGTGTGTGTTAGTATCTGTTGATACTGAGGATCAACATACACATCTATCATCTCGCAGGGAGAGCTCCACTGCTGGCAGCTCCACTGCTGACATCTATCATCATTAATATATCTATCAATATATATATATATTCAACAGATCCTAAGAGAAGGTTTTCATCCTGGTCATATGGTCACATGGTCTCAGTTACCTGGGGTCATGTGAAGAAAACATGGAAGTGGCTCTTATTACACAGAACCCCATTCCCAGCCCCAGGCGAACCCTTGAGTTGGTCCTGCCTCCCCTTCACCCCAGGACCCACAGGCCTGGCCGCACATAGTGTGGGGACAAGGGCTTTCTGACCCTCTAGATTTTAGGAGCCATGAAATGTCACATGCCCAGTAACAATCATTATAACCGTTATCTGACCGAAGGAAGGACACAGCCCTCCAGATGTGAAAGGCTGATCTTTGAGGAAAGGCAGCTGTGTAAATTGGATAATCGAGCTTTCCTCTTTTCTTTCCCAATGGGGGAGATCTTTGGGGGTCACAGTGGCCCTGGGGAGGCAGGAGCAGGTCAGGAGGGCAGGGGACCTCCCACACGATGGGAGATGTCACTTGTGCAGGCCACAAACCTAGGCCCCGTCATTGTGACGCCTGTCAACCTCGCCAGGTGACCCTTGACCTCTGGTCCCACGTCTCTCCCTAACCTTTAATTGGTTGATAAAAATGAGATCCTGTGTCATCTTTTAACTACCAGATCAGAATTGCGGTGCCTTGAACCCTCCCAGGAAAGGTTTCCTCCGTTACATCCGACCCAGTAATGCCAGTAATGCTCTTGATGACAAATGGGGTAATTAGTGGGATCTCGTTCCTATTTTAAAATGCTAACGTACGTGCCTGAACGCAGACAAGGGCTCAGAATTGCCTTCTCTAGGCTGGGCCCCGTATGGCCCTGGACAAGTCACTGAGATGCTCTGAATGCTGATCCCCCGTGCCTGGGGGGGGGACCTGCATGGGAGGGAGAGCCTGCCAATTACGTGCAGCCTCCGTACAGCAGCATGTCTGCAGACACACGGCCAGCACGCGGCTCCGAGATGCCCAGGGAGAAGGGGAGACTCAGTGTGGGCTTCCCCCAGGTCCCCTTCCTGGGGACGCACAGCACAGCCACTGGGTGAAGGATCGGAGGCCCTGGCAACAAAGAATGCGCTTCGAGTTTCCTGCCCGTCTTCTCCACGCTGAATTCACTGCCCCCTGCCACACACTGAGCTCCCGGGAGGCCACCAGCCCAGCCCAGGTGTAAAGACCAGCCACATGTCACAGACCAGAGCTCCTGCCAAGGCCGTTCAGAACCTGCTCAGACCTTCCCTTGTCAGGCGTCACCCCCAGGGAGCAGGCTGGCTACATCTCCAGGGAACTAGACACAGCCCAACAGCCCCCCCGAAATCAGGCCAGAAGACCAATCAGCCCTCCCTGGTCCACCAGCTGCCTTCCCATGAGAAAATAGGAAATCTGCCCCCAGCACATGCTGTTGGGCTTCGCTGGAGACCTGTCGCTCTCCCCTCGTCCCGCTCACTGGCTGAGAGGTGCACGCTGACCCTGCGGGGACAGGGCTATTGACCCACGTGGATGAGCGTGCACCACAGGCACATGGCCGGAGCTCCTTATGGGCGACCCCTGAGAGCATCACCGTGCGGCCAAGGGTGGCCCTTAGTGTGTCCCCATCTCCTCGGGGGCTGTTCAACATGTCCCCGCCAGGGAATGCAGCTTTCTCTGGGAAAAGAAGATGAAGTGACGGGTAAAGGAGAAATTTGAAATGATAACTCCATGTTACAAAAATAAGATGCTAACACCATGCAATCCCCCAGTTTGGGGTTATATGAAGTTAACCTGTCGCTTATGTGGAATACTGGGAGGAAAGAGAACACTTGGCTTGTGACCACGCATCCAGATAGACGAGAATCGGTGGCAGGCTCAGACAGCAAGCAATGGCCACCTCCCTGGGTCCATTGGTCGCTGATATCTGGAGAGACACATGTGAGGCAGGTCAGAATTCCATTTCCAAAGTGATTTCATGAGAGAGGTCTCGTGAGGTTACTGAATAAGAGAATAAGACTTGGTTTTTCCGATCCCCGGAAGCTTTCTTCAGATCAGTGGGCCATTCACTCTTGGTCTGCTGAACGATTGCTGCAAACATCTCATCCCTATCACCTCTTTTTTGATGCTTTGGTTTAATTGCCTTTTCTTTTTCTTCTTTTTTTTTTTTTTTAAGGAATGCTTTTTGGAGCTTTTGTCTTTTGCCAGGTATTTTAAGCTTTTATTTAGTCCGTAACATGTTCTCAAGACGTGTGGATCTTAAAGTACAATTTTTAAATGTCTCCAGGGGTCCCGTTGTGTTTATGTTTCGCTCTCCATTCCACCTGGAGTGTGAGCATGAACAGAGCGGGACTCTGTCTCCGGAAGCTGTTACGCACCGTTTGTGAAATGCCTCTCCTTCCCCGCCACCCGGAAATGTCACACGTAGGGGGGATTAGGCTCCTCCCTACATGTGGGTCCAGTCCATTAAAATCCTTTGGTCCCTCTCCTTTGCCAGCACATTATCTCAGTAACATTCTGTACGGTAAGTGTTCAGACCTACAGGTGAAGGACATAGGCATTAGCCTTCCTTTTGCACAAATGTATTAGCAACTCTCACATTCTCTCTTCCATATGAACTTTAAAAATTATTGGTTCTCATTTTAAAAACTCTAAAATGTACATTTTTTTTACATTAAATAAAAAGTAGGGCTTAAAAAGAATAGCTAAATTAAAAAAAATAAAAAATAAAAATTATTGGTTCTCGTCTTCACCTCCCAAGCCAAAATCAAACAATGAAAACCATTATAGGAATACCCATTGGCATGGTATAAGTTTGTAGATCATTTTCAGAATAATGAACATTTTTATGATACGACATCTTCCGACTCAGTAACACATAATCTCTCTGTTTATACCCATTTTGAATTAAGTTCATCAAAAAAAAAATGTTAGTGTTATTCCTGTAAATATCTTATAAACTTACTTATATACTACTAGAGGCCCCTTGCACATTTATGCACTGGGAGAGGAGGGGGTTCCCTGAGCCCTCTCTCAGTCTGGGACCCCTCGGGGGATGTCTGCCTGCAAGGGGGCCTAAGCCAGCAGGCAGACAGCCCCCAGGGCTCCTTAGTGCTGCGATGGAGACAGGAGGCAGGAGAGGCTCCCGCCACCACCGCTGAGCTCGCCAGCCATGAGCCCAGCTTCTGGCTGAGTGGCGCTCCCCCAGCGAAAGCACACTGACCACCAGGGGGCAGCTCCTGCATTGAGCGTCTACCCCCTGATGGTCAGTGCCCGTCATAGTAACCAGTGGTTCTGCCATTTGGTCAATTTGCATATTAGGATTTTATTATATAGGATATTCTCATAGAGTGTGTGAATGTGTGTTTCCAAGCTCTCTGTTCTGTTCCACTTCTCCCTGTAACTCTGTCCATTATTGCACCATAAACTCTGGTGCCGAATTGTTAGGTGCATATATGTTTGTGACCATTATATACTCCTGAGTTTTTTCTTTCCTGGCTCGTATAGAACATTCCTCTTTATCCACAAGGTCTCATATTTCTACGAGTTTGTTGAACGTGTGTTGCTGCTTTGGTTGTGCTGCCCTTTTCTTTTGTGTCATTACAAAAACTCCGTTTCTGTCCTGCTGCCCAAGTGCTGGTGCTCTTTCTAATCTGGGCAGGTCACTCGATGTTGCCGAAATTGGCTTGCTCCCTGAAGATAGCATAGCAATAAAAGCTAAGGGTGGCCAGAGCCTGAGCCTCACACGTGCCACAAGGAAAGAGGAAGCGGGGTCAGCAAAGGGGTGTGAGGGAGAACTCGATCTGCTGGAAGAGCTGGCGGGAGCTGGTGGAGTAAGAGCCCAGTGCTGACCTAGAGTTAAGTGATTGTTTGGTGGGTAATACCAGGCTCTCTTCTTTGCCCTGAATGTGAATGCACGTCACCCGATCGGTTGAAGACCAGAGAAAGACAGGCTCCTTCCAGGAGGGAGGAGATCTGCCTTCAGACTGAGCCGCACTATCAGCTCTTCCCTGGTCTCCAGCCTGCCAGCCCACCGTGCGGATTTTGGACTTCATGAACCTGCTAGCCTCCACAAGCATGTGAGCCAATTCCTTCAAATGTCTCTCCTGATACACAGATAGATGATAGATAATAGATAGGTAGATAATAGATACATGAATAGAAAGGTCAATAGACAATAGATGAATATAGGTGGATAGATAGATAGATAGATAGATAGATAGATTAATAGATGGATGGATAGATGGATTGATAGATAGGTAGAATATATAGGCATGTCCATATACAGCCATATCTCCTGTTGGTTCTATTTCTAGAACCCTGGCTACTACAGCTAAGGCAGTTCTTAAATCACCCTCTGAGGCGGAGGAGGTGGAGCTGAGAAAGTGAAGCAGCCTTGCTTTAGTATTCCTGTAAATTGGAGTCCCAGGTCATGTCATTTTAGGGGGAAAGATTCTCCTGGATTAAATTTAGCCTGGAAACCACTGTCCTGGGAATTGCGATGTGGGACTCATTTATGCGGGTGCCAACAGTGGCATCTCTCTTACAGGAGCCCCTCTCTCCCTGAGGGGGGGATGCCGTGCCCGAGGCACTGTGTGCTGTTCTCTGCCCCTTCGGTCCTTCAGCGTCAGTGTCTATGGGGTCTTTCGTACGGACTCACCCAGGCAAGACCCGTCTGAGGGCTCAGGCATGGAGCCTCATAGCGATTCAAGGGGGGCCCTGGGAGTTTTCCTTTGGAGGCTCTGGGCTCAGCCAGGGCTGCTCACCGTGGGTGTCACAGTCGTGTTTGGGGAGCAAACGTGGAGAGAGCTGAAGGAGACCGTCCAGAAGAAGGACAAAGAAGCACAGCACACTGAATTTCTATTTGCTATTTTTTCTGAACCCCAAAACGCTCTGCTGAAGGATATGAACAGAGAGATCTATGACCGGTCACGTCATCACCAAGGCCCCACCCATGGTGCTTTCTCATAGGGAACCAAATCAAGAGAGGGAGCATTCAGAAAGAACTATTTCCCTCGTTTTCTCTCACAACTGGCTTCTCAGATACCAAAACCTGCAGTGGGAGAGCCCCTCGAGTCGGTTTCATCAGCTGGTGATAAAAGGGGGCGCGTGCCGAAGCGGCCACGCCGAGAGGCCTGCTGCCTGCGCCGTTGCTGAGCTCTGAAGCAGGACAAGGGGTGCCGGGCCACCCTGGTGCTGCGGGGACACACGGCGCTGCCTGGGCCTCGCACGCAGGCCGCCCGCCTGCTTCCTGTCCCTGGCTCACCAAGCCTGTCATTTTCAGCTTGTGAGGGGCACCGGTCCCACCACCTCCAGGCAAAGCCTATCCTTACCACACGGAGCGTGTTCTTAAAATTCTTTACAGCTTAACCTACAGCAATCCAGCCCCGATAAAAGCATAGGTTTTGCCTCCTGCTCCGAGCTGCATTGTAATTTCCCCGGCAACCTGCTGAAAAGACCCAGGGGAAACTTAGCAACCGGCAGGCAGCCGGCCTGGAGGGAAGCTGCAATTATCCAGGGTGCGAGGCCTGCGGGCAGCGGCACCCACTTCAAAGGCGTGAGGGGCGGGCGCGGGCAGAGCTGTAATTAGCCGGGCCGCCGGGCACCGGAGCCCCGCGTGCGCACCACCACCGCCGCCGGCGGGAACAAAGGCGCCCAGTGTTTGATGTGAATCACCCCGAGTCCGGGAGGAGGGTGTGCCCCTGCGCCCTGCGCCTGGGATCCCCGCAGAACGCACATCCTCTCCGGCCAGGCGCATCCTGGCATCCTGGCACCTGCCTGGGAAGAGGCCTGCAGAGCAGAGACCACCTGCTCCCTGCCCGGGACCTGGAGAGCTGGAGAGGGGAGCCCTGGCTGGAGGGCCTCCGAAGGGCCCAGGTGGGGAGAAGGAAGCATGAGGTTCCTGCTGGCCGACCTCGGGCCACTTGCCCCATGGCCAGGCCCAGGTGCTCGCTGGTGAGGGTGGGGCTGGGAGAGGGGCACGCCCAGCAGAGGGTGAGGTCCGGTGGAGGTGACAGCAGGGCAGCGGGCCCCTCTCCTGGGTGGTGAGGCTCTCTGAGGACAGGAGTCGGAGCTGAGGTGCACTTCTCAGGCAATGGTGACAGAGGGACAACCTCGAGACAGGAGAAGCTGGAGGGTTCCAGGAGCCAAGCCCCTTGCAGAGGGGAGGGAGAGGAGGAGATAGGCAGAGGAGGGCCCGAGGCAACAGGAGGACTGCGTGCCACCAGAGGCCACGGTGGCAGGTCCCCAGGTAAACCGTGCCTCTGACAAACGGTCTTCTCCGTGTCCTCACGTGGCTGCCCCTCCGTGTCTGTAGCCTAATGTCCTTTTCTTCTTCTTCTTCTTCTTCTTCTTCTTCTTCTTCTTCTTTTTCTTCTTCTTTTTTAAAATATATTTTATTGGTTTTTTACTGAGAGGAAGGGAGATGGATAGAGAGTTAGAAACATTGATGGGAGAGAAATATCGATCAGCTGCCTCCTGCACACCCCGTACCGGGGATGTGCCCGCAACAAAGGCACATGCCCTTGACCGGAATCGAACATGGGACCTTTCAGTCCGCAGACCGACGCTCTATCCACTGAGCCAAGCCGACCCTCTATCCATTGAGTCATGCCAGTTTCAGCTAATATCCTCTTCTTATAAGGACGCCAGTCATGGCAGGTCAGAACCCACCCTATCGACCCCATTTCACCTCCGTCGCCTCTCTAAGACCCGTCTCCAAATACAGTCACCCTCTGAGGGACTGGGGGTGAGGGCTTCACCGTAGCCCATAAAAGCCATCATCCTAGCAGGGAAACGTTAAGTCACTGTGTATTTAAGACTAAAGTAAATACGTGAAAGCACACCGAGGTATTAGTCCCTTTCTCGGTGTCAGGAACAACCTTGGCCACACGATAACTAAATATTCGCCTTCGCTGAGTGATGCTCTGGGTGGGGGGTGTGCGGGCGTGAGCACGGCGGGCCCCACGGTGAGCACGCTCCTGGCACATTGCACACGTCACGGGGAAGGAGTGTGTTGTGATCGGAGTGGCTGCCTCCTCTCAGCTGGAATTCTGGGATCACATGGAGTTTGGAGCACAAGGCCCTGCCCACGCCGGGGACACACATCTTTGTGGTGCAGCGAGCATGCACTCCTGTCTTGTTTGTGTCCTCTGTTAAAATAACAGTGACAGGACGGCCGCTGAGCATTGACAGCTTCATTCCCCGCTGACAGATCCGAGAGGCGCTGTCAGCCGAGAAGCCCTCTCAGTAGTCTGGGACGGTCCTCGTCTGTCACAGCCTACAAATTAACGGCCTCACTTGGACATGCAGGTGCTTTTAAAAATAATTTTGTTTTGCCGAAACCGGTTTGGCTCAGTGGATAAAGCGGCCTGTGGACTGAAGGTTCCCGGGTTCAATTCCGGTCAAGGGCGTGTACCTTGGTTGTGAGCACATCCCCAGTGGGGGATGCGCAGGAGGCAGCTGATCGATGTTTTTCTCTCATCGACGTTTCTAGCTCTCTATCCCTCTCCCTTCCTCTCTGTGGAAATCAATAAAATAGTTTTTAAAAATAATAAAAATAACTGTTTTTCTTATGACACAAGTAAAAGCAGTTTCATTGTTGAAACGTGGAGCGGGAAGGAACGCATGCTGATGACCAAAGGAAGGAAATGAAAATGACCCGTAACCACACTGTCAGAGGCGATCACCGAGCACCGGGGTGTATGCAGCAAGAACCGCACGCTACAGTATACTCTCTGTGTGTCATCAGCTTATGACACACACTCCTCTGCCATCTCTTCTTGCTGACAGTATAGCTGACGATGTGAGTCAGCCTGAGCACTGAGGCCATCCTTGCAAACAGCCCCGGCCCTGCGCAGGACATGCTGCTGTGCCCGTTTCTATGGAGAACCAGAGAGGGCCCTTCTCCCCCTACTCTCCCCCGGCCCCCCCAACCATGCAGGAGGCCCCGCTCCTCCTGTGTGGCTGCGAGGAGCTGCACGGCAGTTCTGGGCGGGCCTGGGCCCCTGTGCATCCCTCTCCCCGGTCAGAGTCAAGCAGATGCTCCCTGCACCCGCCCCGCACCTCCTCCACCTCCCCTGCAGGGGACGGGGCATTTCGCCAAAGGGGCGGCACCTCCTGGAAGCTGGCCTTCCTGCCAGGCCCTGTGGCTCTCCCCGGGGCCGCCACCCACGGGGGAGAGGCAGGGCCAGTGCCTTTGCCTGGCTGTTCCCGCTTCCTGGTCCTACAACAGGGACCCCCGTGGTGGCCGCCCTGCCGGGCAGCGTGGACGCAGAGCAGGTGACCGGGCCCGCGGTGGGCGGGTCTCCGCCAGCTCCCTCCAGGGGACGGGAGAAGGGAATCGCCAGAGAGGACTGGGATGGCTCTTGTCGTACAAAGTGCGGGGGATCCTTTCGGAGGTCTCACAGCCCCTGGACGCTCACACCTTTCCTCCTGGAGCCCCCAGAGCAGGAAGCAGCCCACCCTCCACGTCCCCCCCGCCAAGCCATTTCCCTGTGGCTGGCCCATGGAGGTCCCTCTCCACGTGGATTTATTGTCTCGTGTGGCAGTTCCTAACCCACACGCCAGGGGCGGGACACGGTCCAGGCCTTCAGGACACAGGTATCATTTTGCACTTCCCCAGACGTGGAGCGGGGAGGAACATGGCCAGACAGTGGACGGGCCCACGCAGCTGGGCAGACCTCCGAGGTTCATGCCTCTGGCCCTGCCCTCTCCCATCTGTCCCTCCAGTTTCTCTCCCTCTTCTGGCCTCCCCCCAGGCCCAGCCTCCCCCGGAGCCTCCTCTCTGTCCAAAACTGGAACCCTCCCTGCTGCCTGGCCTCCCTCACTTGTCCCGACCTGGACCCGGTTGTGCAGAGCTGGGAGAGGATCCCGCGGTCTGGAGGCCCCAGCCCCAGAGACAGATGTGTGGGAACTGTTCCAGGGACCGACAAGATGCCATCAGGCAAAGCGGCAGCTCCTGAGCTAAAGGGCTGCTTGGGGAGTGGGGCGGAGCACGGGCAGGGCAGGGGGGGCGGGCAGGAGGAGGTGGACTTGGCGCAGTGGGGGCAGCAGGGACAGGGGACAAGCAGGGGCTTCACTATCTCGGCTGCCCTGGGCATGGCCCCTGATCCCGGAGGAGCCTTAGCTGTGGCTCCTTCTCCGACTTCTCAGTGTGAAGTTGATGTCCCAGGGAGGCAGGTGAATGCTCCTGAGAATGGGGCCCAGGAACCCTATGAGACCCAGTGAAACCGAGGGAGGCCCACTGGCGACGTCACTGCAGTTATCTGAAAGACAGGACGTTAGGGTGCGGTCTAAAGGGGTGCTCTGGGTCGGATGAAGAGTGGGGGACAGTCTTTGAGGGTGTCCAGGGCTCCAGCACCTCCTGCCCAGCCAGCCCTGCTGAGTAAACGCCCATCCAGGCCCACGGCTCCCAGGTACCAAGCAGAAGCGCTCCCCCCCTCCACCCCCACAAGTGCTGGAGGCAGGAAGCGATGCTGTGTTCGGGCTTGGAGCCAAAGCGAAAGCAGGGCAGAACCTGTGGAGGATTTTCCCACTTGAGACACCTCTGCTCGGCTGTTGGCTGGTTCAAAGCTGCAAAGCTGAAGTTAGATCACTGGCCACGATGGGAGAGGAGTGACTGTCCTCTTTCCATCCATGTATCGTGTGCTGGCTGCTCTCAGAAAACACAGCGTCTTCATCCCCCACCGGGTACTGGGGTGCTGCCTACAGGGTGGGCACCGCAGGGAGAGGGGCTGGCCAGGTAGGCAGGGCCAGGATGCGAGATGACAGGTGTATTTGCTCCCTGGAGCAGTCGGAAAAAATGAACACAAATCGAGGGGCTTAACAGAGCAGAAATTCATCCTCTCAGCCTGACAGCCAGAAGCTGGAGACCAGGCATGGGCAAAGCCACGGTCCCTGCCCCCCAGGCTCCGGGGAGGGTCCTCCAGCCTCTTCCAGCTCCTGGTGCTGCCAGAATCCCTGCTGTTCCCGGCGTATGGCGGCATCACCCCGACCTCTGCCTTGGTTGTCAGACGGCCCTGCCCGGTGTCTGTCTTCCCCTGCTCCAGCCTCACCTCCTCTGCAAGGACCTGGCCAAGCCTTCCTGATAAGCTGGCAACACTGGGGGGCCAGCCCACCACTGTAGGTTGGGAACTCCCTTGCCATAGCCCACTGCTCCCGGGCAGCCCCAGGGCCCAGAGCCCCGGCTGGAGCAGGAACCTCGCTCGCTCGCACTGGTTCTGAGCGGCAGAGAGGCTGGGACTCAGGCTTCCCGATGGTGCAACTCGGAGGCCTCGCCAGGTGTCAAACCGCCAGACACGGCTCCAACTCATTATGTTTCCACGTATGAGCTGACGGTGAATCAGCCATGACCCTGAGCCACGTTTCCTCCCAGCTTGGTGCTAGTCTGTGCCTGGACACTGTTGCTTAGGAGGCTGGCTGGCTTCTTACTCCGGTCTAGGGTGCTTTATAGAGCAGCCCGATTCCTCACCGCACCGTGGCTGGTGCAGTGGTGTACATGGAGAATGAAATGCCAGGGGTGTGCTCACCAGCCGAGCGAGCTCCTGAAGCGGGGCCAGGGCACTGAGTGCGGGAGTGCACAGGGCAGCCAGAGGCGGCCCAACGCTGCCCCCTGGGGGTAAGCGACCTGGGGTGGGGCCCTTCCTCCCTCTAGTGATGGACCTGGGGACGGGAGGGATGCACAATGTGGAGATGGTACCCACACAACTCACCAGAACTGCAGGACCCGCTGCTCACGAGCCAATAGCTGGGCTGCTCCCTGTCCGCCCCCACCTGGGGAAGCCACCACTGTCAGCCTTCCCTGTGCACTGTCTGTATGTGGTGTGTATGCATGTGTGCACACGTGTGTGTGCATGTATGTGTAGGTGATGTGTGTGTGCACATGTGTGTGCATGTGTGTGTGTGCATGTGTGTGCGTGTGGCCATCTAACAGTAAGGACAGCCGCCCGGTGAAATGCGAGCCGTGAGTCACCTCCGCTGCAGGGACTGAGCGCTGGGGCAGCCTGTGGCTTTGAACAGAGATAGGATCTGGCAGACAGTGAGTGACTGCATCTCCAGGTGGCTGAAGGGGAGGAAGCTGGAAGCGTTCCGAATGCGACTCCCGTTCTGCAGGGGAAGCACCGGGAGCGACGCCGTCAGTGCCATCGCTAATGAGCCGGCTCACGACTCGTCTCAACACGTGTCCACGCCCGTAAAAGGAGAGCTCGCACATCTCACTGCTGGGGCTGCGCCGGGGCCCAGGCCTGCTCCAGTGTCTCTCTGGCCAGACAGGCCTGTCGCTGTGTCGTCATCCAGGCGAGAAGAACACTTGGAAGACACTCCTGGGGGAGCCCCAGTGGGCAGCGATGGCAATAACAACCATGACAGTGATGACAATGACAAGAATGGGTCGCACACACCCTAAGCACCAGGCTCTTCTGAGGCGGATCCAGAACCAAACCCAAGTCTACCTGGTTCCCAAGCCAAGTTCTTAATGGGCTCTCAGGTCGCTCTACAAGGCCCTGATGGGGACGCCATGGTCTGACCTCAGATGTATGGTCTAGGGTGAGCTTTCTTTCTTCTTCTTTTTTTTTTAAAATATATTTTTATTGATTTTTTACAGAGAGGAAGGGAGAGAGGAGAGTTAGAAACATCAATGAGAGAGAAACATCGGTCAGCTGCCTCCTGCACACCCCCTACTGGGGATGTGCCCACAACCAAGGTACAGGCCCTTGACCGGAATCGAACCCGGGACCTTTCAGTCTACAGGCCGACGCTCTATCCACTGAGCCAAATCGGTTTTGGCTAGGGTGAGTTTTCACCATTGCAGTCTCTCAGAGGTCAGCTCACAACTGCAGGGCAGCTGTTCAGGGAACACTTCAGACACCTGCAGGTTACAAACACAGAACATCGCACTTATTGAAGGATGCGGGAAGGAGAGGTTGGCACCTACACCCAGCTGGGGTCTCCGCCGTGTCCTGAGATGGGGTGGGCCTGCAGCTTGTTCGGCTGCAGAGCTGGACGTGGGCCTGCCTTGTGGGAGGAAGAGTCGTAGGTGAGAGAAGACACAGTGAAGTAACCGGTCAGCTCTTGGCAGCTGCCGCCCTGCTTCTCTCTGCATCCTGAGTGGTAGCTCAGGTCCGCAGGTGCCAGTGCAGGATCTGCAAGCTGCAGTCGCCACAGGAACACGGCACATTATGAATCACCATATAGACGGCGGGCCGGGCGGGCATGCCCGACGTGTGACTTCATGTGGATGTTCAGATTGTAGATATTTCTTTAAAGCCTTCTCAATAAAATTCAATTAAGTTTTCAAAAGAATTAACTTTTTAAGAGCCTAATTTTCCTAACTTGGCTTTATATTTTATAATCATTGTAACTCACATTTTGCAAATTATTAATCAATTTGCTTTGTATTTTAATATGTACCTTTAAACACCTTAGAAGCAAATAACTTTTTGAAAACACTGAAAAAATGCTTTCAGCTTTTAATGTTTCACTTTAATGTGCGTCTATATTTTATTACACGTCCAGTATAACGGATGTGTGCGGACACTTTTGTCGGGAGGAACACCAGCTCTTTATACATCTTTGTGCGGGAAGGGGACAAACCCGTTTTATCTCACAGCTTGTCAGCGTGGGGTCTTGCTGTTTCCATGTGTGGATCTGGCAGTGGCCTCCCTTGCACACTTGCCCTGAGCCTCTGTGTGCACAGGGAGGGAAAGCGGCTCAGTGGGGCGCACCCCTGAGAACCACCTGGACAGTAGGAGGGCAGGGGGTCAGCCTCCCTGAGCCCTGAGTTCTGGAGGCATCTTTGCAACGTGAACCAGCCCGTCCTGGCTGAGAGAAGCACGTTCTGTCCTGGGTCCCCATAGAGCTATGTGCATGTCCAAGACGTCTGATGGCAGCTCGAGTAGCCACCCAGGCCAGACCCTGAGACCCCGGGGTCCTGCGCCAAAGGATGGCCTCCTGCAGTGCGAACTCCCCCAGGCCATCAGCTGGGCAGAGGGCTGGCCAGCAACCAGGCAATCCTATGGGGTTCTGCTCTCTGCTGGCATGCAGGAGCGGCGAACCAGAACCACAGCCTCAGCTACCAAGGCAGCCTGGGTGTGATGGCCGCCTGGTGACCGGCGTGGCCACCTAGGGTTTGACATGAAGTGAGCAGGTGTGTGCAAGTATCTGTGCCCCCATGACTGAGCTCCCGGTGGTGGGCAGCTGTCTGTCCCGGGGTGATGCTCACCTGGAAGCTAGCATGTGCAGGCTGGCAGTCACAGATGACTCATGTGGCTCATTTCTTTATGACAATCAGGCTAAATTTAGGTTAATTACTTTTTAACCATTCTCCCGAGGATGCATGAAAATACTTGACACGGTCCACAGGCTCTGACGCTGCTATCTGATGGACCCGATGCCAGCCTGGTGTGCGGGGCCCTGCCCTGCGTGTGGGGAAACCGGGGCCACCAGCTGGAGAGAACCCGAGGCGTCACTGTCCCGCATGCAAGCTGGCAGCCTGTGTGGGGTTTTGGGGCACTTAGGCATGAATGTGTGCAGTTTGTCTGCCTGCCCAGTCCTGCAGCCCCCTTTCCTCCCCCAGACCCTCACCCAATAAGCCTGTACCCTGAGACATGGGGGCCTGGGATCCCACCACAGACCCTTCTCCCTGGTCTCCTCATCAACCAACAACTGAACTTTCCAGAGAGTCACTCTGGAACTCAGAAATGTCAGCTTGCTCAGCTGTGCTGCCAGCCCCTCCCAATACATATCCCACCCCCAGGCCCAGCCCCACCAGCCTGGGCTTTATCGCCCCTGCCTTTCCCTGAGCTTCATTCCAGAGGCTGCTGCTTCCCGGCTGCAACAGCACCCTCACCTGGCTCCTCCTGCACCCTCACCTGCCTCCTCCAGCACCTTCACCTGGTTCCCCCAATACCCTCACCTGGTTCCCCCAATACCCTCACCTGGTTCCCCCCAATACCATCACCTGGCTCCCCCAATACCCTCACCTGGCTCCCCCAGTACCCTCACCTGGTTCCCCCCAATACCATCACCTGGCTCCCCCAATACCCTCACCTGGTTCCCCCCAATACCATCACCTGGCTCCCCCAATACCCTCACCTGGCTCCCCCAGTACCCTCACCTGGTTCCCCCCAATACCATCACCTGGCTCCCCCAATACCCTCACCTGGTTCCCCCCAATACCATCACCTGGCTCCCCCAGTACCCTCACCTGGCTCCCCCAATACTCTCACCTGGCTCCCCCAGTACCCTCAACTGGCTCCGTTCACTAGATTTCAGCCTCCCTAAGTCCTACCTCAGCAAAGCCCTCTGGGCAACTACTGGCTCAGCCATCACTCTGGCTCATAGTTGCCAGCAAAACTGTCTGGCTCCTCAGCTGACCATGGAAGGGAGGGGCTGCCCCTCACAGAGGAGCTCCAAGGGGCACATGGCCAGAACAGTCACTGTCAGACAGCGCTGGCCACGCTAGCACACCCTCCAGGCTCTTCCCATGTGTATCAACTCAGAATGCTCTAGAAGCTGAGGGGACCCACTGCTGCCCTGCGACTGACCCTGGGTACCCCATTCTCTCCCTCGAACAGCTGCTCTGCTCCCAGGAGCCTGCACCCCACAGACAGCAGACTTCCTCTTGTCCAAATCCACACACCACATCCCTGGCCCAACAAGGCCAGGCACCCCGCCCACAGGCCTTGCATGTCAGCTCTGGGCCACGCTGCTTTGGGTGGGCCGGACAAGGCCGTGTGCGGCCTGAGCAGAGCATGGCCTCCCAGAGGCTGGTCTAATGCCCAAAGGTACTGTGGCATCTCGGTAAAGGTGTCTGTGGGGGATGAAGCACAGACATCAAACAAAACTGCATGCGTTTCCACATCTCCTCCCCAAGCATGGTCCGTCCCTGCCGCGGGCTGGAGGGTAAATAATGGAATTCCTCCACGTCACTACCTCCCAGGAGAGCCAGCGAACAGCCTGAAACCCCATCAGAGAGGCGCCTGCGCAGGGTGGGAACCAGCTTTACCAACGTTTGAATCCTTATCAAACTGTAACGGCAGCACGTGTCAGCTGTAACAAGGAACCAATGCAAAGCAAAGGTGATGGCCTCCGACCCACCGCAGCCACGATCACAACTGGTCCTGACAACACACTAAGAGAATGCACAGGCCAGTCTCCAGGTAGCGGATGAGGGCTGGTGCGAGACTGTGACCCCAGAGAGGGAGAGGGAGGCTGCGGGAGTCATGGATCCCCCTACCCTGCTCCTTCCCACTCCCAGGCATGGATTCCCACATGGCTCAGTGCTGGACTCCAGGCAGAGCATGGTAGGTGGAGCTCAGAGGGGAATGTGCATTAAAGAAGCTGCATGGAAATAGGGCCCCAGATCCAGGGTCCTTGGCTGAAAACTATCTGCACCCACCAGCGTGAGCACGTGGAAGCTGCCAGAGAGGCTGCTCCGGGAACAGATACTGAGAAGTCAGCGGTGTGCAGACAGCCCCTCGGCCCTCACTCAGGCCCCGGGAATCCACTGGAGACACCAGGACAGTCATACCTGAGACTTGAGGAAGGTCATGACTTATAGTGGGAACATTTTAAGTAAGGTCCATGCCCCACAAAGCCCTAAGGAAAGCCCTGACAGAGGCTCAGGGACAGGGGCTGCCTGTGGAGTCCCACCCAGTTACAGGAGCTTGGAGAACACCTAGGACACACCTCAGAGCCAACCCAACAAAGCATAAAACCAAACTCACACAAATCCAGAGCCAATTAGGTTAAAAAAAAAAAAAAATCACTCCTCAGAGGAAGATAGGAACGCAGAGTTTCCATGACCTCTGCAGCCAATTTTAGCAGAGATTGGGGGGGGAGGGGGTGTGTAGGAGGAAAGGACCAGTGGGAATAAGAAAGTCAATTCACAGCCCTGAGCCGGGCCAAAGGTGGGACTAGCAAAGACTGAAAGCAGGTGTGGCAAACAGGCTCCAGGAACACAGGGAAGGCAGAGGCTGATATGAAGGCATCTCAGCAGATACACAAACTGTAATGCAAATCATACTTCTCAGTTCTGAAATATCCAAAATGAATAATTCACCTGGTTATTAAAAATGAGCAATCTGCCGAAACCGGTTTGTCTCAGTGGTAGAGCGTCGGTCTGCGGATTGGGAGGTCCCAGGTTCAATTCTGGTCAGGGGCATGTACGTTGGTTGCAGGCACATCCCCAGAAGTGGGTGTGCAAGAGGCAGCTGGTTGATGTTTCTCTCTCATCGATGTTTCTAGCTCTCTCTCTCCCTTCCTCTCTGTGAAAAATCAATAAAATATATTTTAAAAATAATAATAAAATAAAAATGAGCAATCTGAGGAAGAGAGAAAAAGGAGCTTGAAGAGAAATAAACACTGGGTCGGGGGCCCATAGGACAATTGTGAATGCCCATCTTACCTAATTATAGACAAACATGTAAAATTGACCGTACCTCCGCTATGCCCACAGCCAATAAGAGTGAGTATGCAAATTAGAAGGCCAAATATGGCAGCCACCCAGCACTGAGTGGCCAGGCGGGACAGGACACCTGCTTTGAGAGGGAGGGTGGAGGGCGAAGGGATCTCCAGGAGTGGAGTGCCACAGCAAAGACAAGACTGCAGACTCTATAGAGTCTGCAGCGAAGATGAAGACAGACTCTGGCTAGAGAGAAGGCCTGGTCCTGGGTGCCAGAGGAAAATGGGTGCTGGAAGCCAAGGGAAGGAAGGCCTATTGCATGAATCTCTTCATGTTACGGGCCTCTAGTAAACATATAAAATTTAAAATATTACTCAACATACATGAAAAATGAACTAATTCCCAAGGGAAAAGACAATTAACAGACGCCAACCACAACACACAGATATAAGAATTACCAGACTTGAAGGTGGTTTTCACAAGCACCCTCCACAAAGTGTGGTGAACCACCCGAACTGAGTGGAAGTAGGAGTTCTTAGCAGAGAAATGGAAAGCATTAGAAAAACCTAACTTCAGAACTACAAGCAATACAGCATCTGAAGTAAAATAAAATATGAATTGTACATAGAATGTGGAAGTTAGGGCTGTGTATTGTTATCCCTAGAGTAATACAAAATTAATACTACACATAATTCACATTTTATTTTACTTCAGATGCTTTTTCTAATGCTTTCCATTTCTCTGCTGAGAACTCCTGTTTCCACTAAACAATATACAAATAATCCAAAAGGATGCAGGAAAACTGATACAAAGTAACAAAAACCAGAGGGACAGAGAGGCAAACAGTAAAACTGCTGACCCAAATCCAACAATCTCAGTAAAGAAACCCACTTAAAAAACAATGCCGAAGATGGAATAATGTTAAAAAAAAAAAAAAAATGTTCTCCCACAGAGAGACCGGAAGGTCCAGGTGGTTTAACGGGTAGGTTCTTTCAGACTTTCAAGGAACAGGGAATCCTATAAGAAAGAAAAAAAAAGACTCTCCTAGTCCTTCTCTGAAGCCTGTAAAACTGATGCCCAAACCATACAGACATGAGAGAGGGAAAGTCAGGTCTCCAGGCACTCCCGAATATGAACACAAAACCCTCAACAGACTCCACACTGAACGAAGTAACACACCACAATCAAACCGGATTACCGAGAACCATAAGAAGGGTTTAGATACAGAAAATCCAGAAATGTAACTCGCTGTGACAGATGAGCAGAGAAAGGGCATCAAGGATGCAGGCGGGTGGGGCCGGCAGCACGGGTGCTCACAGGGAGTCACTTCTCAGCAGTGCCCTGGAAAGTGCCCTGGGAAGACCCTCTGGGCGGAGCAGAGGCCCAGGCTCCGGTGCTCTCGGAGGGCAGAGGGAGACAGGGAGGCTAACACTTTAAAAGAGGCAGAGGCATCTTGGCCAGGTGGGTCAGCTGCGAGTTCCGTTCCCGGTCAGAACACATACCTAGATTGAGATATGTATGGAAGGTGTCTCATTGTTTCTCACATTGATATTTCTCTCTCTCCCTTCCCTCTAAAAAAATAAAAATAAAAAAAAAATCATTGCAGGTGAGGATTTAAAAAAGAGGCAGTCATTAATTCCTCCCCCATGCCCACCCCAAGGGACATAACTCTGTAGGCCCACAGGGACCTGCTGAGAGTGCGTGTATGTCCTGACACCTGCCTCCGTGCCCCACTGATGTCAGTGGTCAAGTTCTTGCCACATTTGAATCCACTCAGAGCCTGCAGGAGGAGAGGAACATATTCAAACAGTAGGCCACCAGGCTGTGCTGGGCTGGGGGCACCTGTTCCAGCCCAGTCGCTACCATCCACATGTGGCAACAGAACTGAGCTCAAGTGGAGCAGGTGCAGGGAACCACAGCCGCCAGGGCTGATGGGACAGGACATCTCAAAAAGCAGCCCAGACAGATGATGATTGGGGAAGAGGAGGGGGAGAGGGTCTACAGAGACAGAGATCTGGGTTTTCCTGAAGTTGTTCCAACACCCCATGGGCCCCGGGGCATATTCATGGGCCTGTCCTCTCCCTTGACTGCCCATGGCCCCAGCACAGGAAGGCTGTAGACCCATATACTGTGTGCTCAGAGCTCTGCCCCCCACCCCCACCCCTGAATCCACTCCCCCTCAGCCTGCCTCAGGCCCTACATTTCTGGAGTCCAGCATACTTTTGTGGGTGGAAAGGGAGTAGGCATGGAATTCGCCCCCACGCTCACCCATCGCTGCTCTCGTTGGCAGGGGCTGGTTCCACCCCTGCAGCCTCACCTGTCGGGGCCCCTCTCTTAAGCTACAGCTCAGCAGGTCTGGACAGCCTTCCACCCTGTCCCCGCAGCCCAGGCCCATGTAAGCCCGTCCTGGTCCCCAAAACCTGCCCGCACCTCTGTCCACAAACCCTCCAAGTACCCCATTGGGCACCCATCTGTCCTTGCCAGGACCTGCCAGCCTGGTGGGGTCCCAGGCAGTGCCCAGGGATTGGCAGCGGTGAGCTGTGAAAGCCAAATCCCATCCTGCCTGCACGGACAGACCTCAGGTGCCCGCAGCCTCCTGGGACTCCACTGCTGCTGGGAAAATAAAGATGGAGGTGGCAATCAGGTACCCAGCCTCAAAGCCACGGGGGCTTCTTGCCCCAAGGAGTGATATGTATGCATGTATAATCTGTGCACATGTGTGAATACTTGTGCACTCGTGTGTGTGCACAGGTCTTCAGGAAGGTAGGGCCATGCTGGGCGAGGTGGCGCCCAGAGGTCTGGTGGGTGGGACCTTGCTGCTGCCCCATCCCCACTTAGCTGCTCCCGTGGGCGGGAACTGGTCCAAGAGGGAGAAACCCGTGAGAACCCCCAGCCTGCTCTGCCCTGAAGCAGCAACTGTTTCATGTGGTTCCAACTCATTTAGTGTATTATCCCGGATTTCAAAGAGCCATTAGCAAGACAATCCCTCAGCCCCTGGTTTCCACCTGAATCTGAGCCAACGTTAGGTCCTCTGCCAGACAGGTAAACCCGCACACACATGTACATGAACACACGTGCACGCACACATACACAACTTGAAAGGAACTCGTCGTCACCGTTACCCTGGAGCAAACAGGAGTCAGGAGGACTGAGGCAGGACGTGAGGTCAGTACCATCAACGCAGTCACACACACAGCTGGCTATGCATCCACTGGGGCCCAAGGAACAAGCACCAAGCATCCACCACCTTCCCTCTGCGAGATCTGCACTCTGGTTTTGATTCCTTCAGGCCCATCCTATGCCTGCGCCAATGGCTGCTATCTGACAGGGTTAGTGTTGCTAAGAGCCAGCGGCAGGAGCTGAGGAGGTGGAGGGGCTGGAAGCAGTGAGATGGGTCCCTGGGTTGAGATGGACCTGGGCCCTAGCTGCACAGCCGTGGAGGGCGGAGGGGCTTTGTCTCAGAGGCGGAGGGCAAAACAAACCCTGGCCTGCTGTATAGACGGCTTATAGACAAGCACTTGGAGGCAGACCAGAGCCTTGGTTCTTGCCCGTGAGGCCATCAGGGGACTTCTGGTCCAGAGCACGGCCCTTTGACCAGACACCTACCTGAGCCACTCTACAACGAGCTGTACTCCGGCCAGGCAGGTCCAGGAAACCCGCACAGCTGAAGGCCCCCAGCCCCACACCGCGGCGTGCACATCTGCAGCCATGCCCAGCTTTCCTGGGCAAAACACCTGTGAACATTTCGGGTGTTTGCGCACACGAGTAGCTTGGGGACTCTGGTCATCTATGGGGAATTGTGGCACACCCGTAGGGCAGGTCCCAGGTGGAGAGGAAGTCTCGGCAAATGCCCAAGCCACACACAAAACCAAGGTTCCTAGGGCTTGGGGTGACAGGTGTTGGTGGCGAAGGCAGATGGCCTTGCAGGGAGGATGACATGCCTCTTGATGTGGAGGACGGAGGAGCAAACCCCATGTGACTGGGCTGGTGCCAGCATCTGCAGAGTTGGGTTTCAATCAGTCTAGTGGGGAGGCAGTGGATACCAGGTGGTTCACACTCAGGACACAGGCCTAATGACCCATGGGGCCCGGGTGGCAGGGGATCTTAAAGGTGCTGCTGGGCCAGGTTCTGGTTTGGTGGTGGGACGGTTTCTGAGTGAACCATTTTGTCCCCTGTAAAAGCCCAGTCCTGGGGGAGGGGAGCATGACCTGAATAGATTTGGGGGCTGTAATACTGGGCGTCTGGCCACACAGCTCAGCCAGCAACACCATTCCCTACATGGAAGGGGATGTGTGGTGTAGGGTCCACGAGGGTGCGTCCCCTGCAATCAGACCTCCCGGGACTTGCCCAAGGGGCCAGGCCCCCAGTCTGAGCACCAACAAACTCAGCCAGCGTGGCCTCTCCTGCCTGCCCAAGACTGGCCCTTGGCTGGCACCTGAGAATGTGGACTGCAGACTAGGGTGCCTCACTGGGCCTAAACCTGTGGTCAGCAAACTTTGGCTCGCGAGCCACATGCGGCTCTTTGGCTCCTTGAGTGTGGCTCTTCCACAAAATACCACGGCCTGGGCGAGTCTATTTTGAAGAAGTGGTGTTAGAAGAAGTTTAACTTTTAAAAATTTGGCTCTCCAAAGAAATTTCAATAGTTGTACTGTTGATATTTGGCTCTGTTGACAAATGAGTTTGCCGGCCACTGGCCTAAACCATCTGTGCTGACGGATGATTATGCCGACGACACATGCTCTCCCTCCGGGAGCCTGAATTTGAGGAAGTGCTAGACAGAAGTGCCATGTGATCAGCCCCCAATAAACCCTGGGCCCTGATCTCTGACAAGGTACCTGATAGACATCTCACAGGTGCTGCCATACTCCTTGCTGTGTGCCCTGCATCAAATACTGGGACAGGCTCTAATCACCCACCTGGTATCCCAGAATCCTCCCACAGGACTTCCCTGTGCTGAAGGTGCCTTGTACGCTTTCACTGTCCTGTATCATGGCTGTGACTCCAGCAAGTCACCAAACCTGGGCTGATCTTAGGCACCTCAACTTGAAACCAGAGATCTGACATTAAAAGAGTGAAAGCCCCTCAACAGAAGGCAGAGTGAGCACTGTTGGAGGAGGGGGCTCCAAGGCTCAGAAGGTGGTCCAGGGCCCAGGATTCAGGGCGGGAAAGGAGGGCCAGGCCTGGTTCTAGGGAAGCCTGGGGATGAAAAAGAGAAGCCGATCATGACAGTCATCAAACAGTACTGAGGTCAGCAAAGCTGGACCTGGGCCCCTTTAAAAATTTACACACTAAGCAAGAAGCTTCAGAGGCACACCCCCAGGGACTGTGACTTCACGTCCCAATGAAAATCCGAGTGTGCTCTTAGCTTCCCGTTGCTTCCTACTCACACGCCTGCTCTTTGCTGGTCAACAGACATCTCCTCTAGACAAGGTCACAGGCTGATGCTGCCACAGACGCAGCTAGGAAACCCGAGAACTCCAGAAGGAGACATGGAGAATGGAACAAAGGGACTGAGAGAATGAACACCTCCAAGGCTCACACAAGTCCAGAATAAAGTGACCTCTGAACAATCCTGAGATGGAGTCTTGGTGCCCATGCACACTGCCAAGGGAAGGCAGCTCTATGGAGGGGCTTCTGGCATATTCCACAGTGGGCAATTTGGTCATGGGTCTCCATATCGTTATATAAAAACTAGAGGCCTGGTGCACCAAATTCATGCACAGCGGGGAGGGGATGTTCCAGCCTGCACTCTTTCCAATCCGGGAAATGTCTGACTTGGAATTGGGCCTAAGCTAGCAGTCGGACATCACTCTCGCAATCCAGGACTGACTCCTAACCACTCACCTGCCTGCCTGTCTAATGCCCTTAACTGCCATCCCCTGCTGGCCCAGTCACCCCTAATAACTGCCCTCCCCTGGCGGCCCAGTAGCCCCCTAACTGCCTCTGCCTCAGCACCCACCACCATGGCTTTGTCCAGAAGGATGTCCAGTCTAATTAGCATATTACCCCTTTATTAGTATAGATGTGACAAATAAAAACACACTGCAGAGTGGGGAAAATATATAACTTTATTTTTAACCAGGGGATTCTCTTTCCATTTAATAAATACAAATTAATAAAAATACTTTGTTTTGCAAAGAGACAATCTCTCTTCTTCCTCCAGATTTCTTGGAAGCCCCCATGGCCACCTGCTAATGTGGCTGCAATGCCCACTCTCCAGCCATGTCCACAGATCACATCCCACACACTTTCCCTCTCTGTGGAGAGGGCTCTGCCTCTGGCAAACGGGCCTACAAATACTATTTAGGTGCAACACCTCTTTCCCTCCCCTTCCAAATACAAGACCTTTACAATAGATCTTAAAGATTTGGAATTTGTACTAAAGAGTACAAGTAACTGACTTTAGTACAAGACCTTATACTAAATTCCAAATCTCTCCTGCCCTTCTGAGGAGAGAATCTGGTTTCCAATGAAGCCCAATACAGAGCCCCCTTAGCCAGTATTTGTCAACCCAAGAAATGATGTGAGGTGGCAGTAAAACAAACACCACAACTGCCCACCAGACACATCATGAAAGGGGAGGAAGGGACAAAGTAAAGTAAGATCTATTCTATGTCTTGAAGGCCATCCATTATTTTTAAAATAGAAATACTTATTTAAATGTAACCTGTGTGAAACAGGCTGAATGTGTGATTCTGCAAGCAACAGATCTGTTATTGCTCATAATGGAACCCAGCATCATGCTTCTGAGCTGTTCGTTCTGGAGAAGACTGACTGTAATCCACAAGTAAGTGATTTGTGCCCACTGGGGCCAGGACCCCGCGTGCCGCACTTCCACAAGTGAGCACACGTCAAGTTTGGAGATAAGGCACGCCTCTGCTCTGCACTAACAAAAGATCCCTTCCAAGTTACAAAGAATAATTTTGTCCCAATAAGTCCAACTTCCTGCTGCAACCACAATGTGCAAAAACCTAGAACTCCCTGGTTTTGAGACTGGAAAAAGTAAACTCCTATAGATTCAGAAGAAACTGTGACTAAAACTTTCAGTCCCATGTTTTTCTGTATTACTAAGAAATGACTGTCATCTTTGATAAATGTGATCAAGAAAGATCGTCGGTCTGTGTGGAAGCAGTGAGCTTCCCCATGTGCCCACTGTTCAGTCATCCACATTTAAAAAAGTATTTATTTCCTGAAATAATGTATTACTAAGTGTGACAGTTTGTAATACACAACAAAAGAAAAAGATGTGATGAGATTATAAGAAAAACACCTGCTTGTAAAACACAACACACTGAAACAGCTGCGCACTGCTCGTGGGGCACACAGGAGCCAGAGGGACCACAGACACCCAGCCCTGCCCTTGGCCTTGGCTCTGGTCCTGAGGAGGCCAGCACATACCCCCTCAGCACTCAGGAGGGAAGGGAAGCCACTAACTGTTGAGTTTGCAGGCGCTTCAGCTGGGAGAGGTAGTGGTGACAGCTTTGACAATCTACCTGAACTACCTTGCTGGGAACACTCTAAAACTGTCATTATCCTACATGAGCTGTAATTTCAGAAGAGAAGCCCGTTTGGGGTTGGAGGGGTGGAAAAGAAGACCAGAGCTGCAGATCTACAAGCTTGCCTTTTTTGGTACCCGCACAGAGTGTCACTGTCACCCAATGTCCTGGAGAAACACTGGAGACTGCCTGGTGGTGTATATGGCACACACATGGGCGCCTGAGGCCTTAGAGCCCCAGAGACTTCTGCACGATCTGCTTGGCGATCTTGTAAAACTGCTCTCGGTCATCCCGCCACATTTTGGAAGCATCCACATTAGCTCCACTTTCATCGTTGGGCTCTGGAAGAGAAGGCAGACGTGTCCACATGAAAGGGGCTCCTAAAGTGAGGTCTGAATTGACAAGATATTCATTACACTCCCGAGATGTGTCCCAGAAATAAGAGATGCTGACTACTGAAATGCTGGGGGAGAAGTCTGGTTTGGCTCAGTGGATAGAGCGTCGGCCTGCAAACTGAAGGGTCCCAGGTTTGATTCCGGTCAAGGGCATGAACCTTGGTTGCAGGCACATCCGGGGGGGGGTGCAGGAGGCAGCTGATCGATGTTTCTCTCTCATCAGTGTTTCTAAAGCTCTATCACTGTCTCTTCCTCTCTGTAAAAAATCAATTTTATATATATATATATGTACATATATATATATATATAAAAGGAACAAACAACAGTCTCTCCCCTGAGAAGAGGTGTGAGGTCAGTAGAGAGACACATCTCGGGGCAAGATCCATTCTCATGACTCCTACCTTCTGAGCATCTTAAATGTGCCCACAGAAGCCACAGACCTCACTTAACACAGGACTGGCACATGACCCGCGGAGTGCCCAGAGAGCGAGTCACAGACCAACCACCCGCCACCTTATTCCTCCAGGGCTTGCTCTGTGCAGACATTTCTCTCGGAGCCCTTCTCAGCACAGCTCCCCCTAGCAATCATCAGAGTACAGGACCAGGCAGATGTGGCCCTCCATGGACTTTGAGCCCATGTGGACACCTGGCCCCAGGCTAGAATCAGCAGACACACAGAGAGGCAGCCAGAGCCTGTGGGAAGGAGACAGGGGAACTAGCAGTGACAGAGATATAGGTAGTCACCACCATGTAGAACTGAGAAGCAACCAGATCAGAGCAGAGAAGGCTGCCTAGAGGCCAACAGGACAAGGAGCACAGTTCTGAGCTCAGTTCTGAGCTCAGCATGGCCCCAGGCTGCTCCCTCCCATCTAGCCCTCCTGCTCTAAGCTGCCACAGTGTCTGTGACTCTTCAACCAATAGCACTGTCCTTCCCTTCTTCCATTATTCAGCAAACCCTTCCTCACCAGCTCCTGTGTGGGAGGCCTCCTTCTGGACACTGGCTATGCAGGGGACCCAGTGCCCTGGGCCCTCTCAGAGACACCCTCTCATGGACCCACAAATGCCTCATTTCAAGCTAAGTGCTACAAAGGGAGAACAGGACAGCAGGAGGCAGGATGATTGGGAGTACGCAGGCTTCTCAGAGAATGTGGCACTTAGGGGATCCCTGTTTGAGCCAGACTGCAGGGAACAGCCAAGCATAGACAGCCTCCAATTCCTGCCCACAGCCTCTGCCCGAGGAAATTCCAGTGCCCCAATGGCTCGCAGAGGCCCAAGAACCATAGTCTCCCAGAGCAGCACTGGGACAGACCACACAGCTGAACGGGAGACAGCCTGGCCAGACTAAGAGCAGGCAGTGACGGTGCTGGAAAAGCAGCTCAGAGCAGGGGACTGGCATTCCGAGAGGAATGTATAAAGAATACATTAAAACCTCTCAAAAAAGGAAAATAATTTAGAGCAAAAACATTTACAATAGTAGAACTTAGAGCTGACATCTTAGAGTAGAACTTGGCTATCTTCCAGTTGTGTTCCAGTGTCTGTGACTCTTCAACAAATAGCACTGTCCTTCCCTTCTTCCATTATTCAGCAAACCCTTCCTCACCAGAGGAATGTATAAAGAATACATTAAAACCTCTCAAAAAAGGAAAATAATTTATTTTTATTTTATTTTTTTTAATTTAAATTTTTTTTAAAATATATATTTTATTGATTTTGTACAGAGAGGAAGGGAGGGAGATATAGAGCTAGAAACATCAATGAGAGAGAGTCATCGATCAGCTGCCTCTTGCACGCTCCCCAATGGGGATATGCCCGCAACCAAGGTACATGCTCTTGACCGAAATCGAACCTGGGTCCCTTCAATCCCCAAGCCGACGCTCTATCCATTGAGCCAAACCGGTTTCGGCAAGGAAAATCATTTAGAGCAAAAACATTTACAATAGTAGAACTTAGAGCTGACAACTTAGAGTAGAACTTGGCTATCTTCCAGTTGTGCAGACTCTCTGCACAACTGGAACACAACTGGAAGATAGCCAAGTCACTGCCTGTCTCTCGTCTTCGGACACCTTTTGTCTGATTCTGTTCGCTCATGTGAGAATGGAGAGAGTCTCCAGCTTAAAACATGCATGCTGGTGTGGTTCAGTTGTTTGGGCATCGTCCCATGCACCAAGAGGTCACTGGTTCGATTCCTGGTCAGGGCACATGCCCAGGTTGCAGGCTTGATCCCTGGTAAGGAGCGTGCAGGAGGCAGCTGATTAATGATGTGTTCTCACACAGATATTTCTCTCTCCCTCTTTCTCCTTTCATCCCTTCTCTAAAAATCAATAAACTATTCTTTAAAACAACAACAAAAAACAAACAATAACACACACATACACTGAAATTCTTGACTTCAGGTTCCTGGACTTCACTGAATCCCAAGCAGTCAGCTGAGGACCTCCAATAGCCCAAACCCAGTGGCCACTCAGGCTGGCCTCCAGCTGGGACCTCTTACAGCACCATCAACTTTCTCCTTCTGACATGCCTCCATTTCCTCCTAGTTTTCCAGACCATTCTCCTCACTCCTGCGAGGACCCCTCTCCTTCTATGTGCCCTTTTCTCCATTATCCCTTTTGTCCTACCCGTTACCAACAGATGATCCCATATCCTCACTTCCACGACCCACCCTCAGATGAATGGCTCTGGACAAGCACTGGTGGGTGGACACTCATACTCCAAACTGTTCCCGTCCACAAGTTATGCTCCCTCTGGGTTCCTGTCCCCAAGACAGCACCCCAATGCCCAGGCACTCGGGTTAGAAACACAGGAAGAATTACGCTTGGAACCGTGTATACAAATAACATGAAATGAAAAAGCAGAAAAGCATATATATAAACTCATCAAAAACAATAAAGCTGAATTATGAAGACAAGGATGAGCCGAAACCGGTATGGCTCAGTGGATAGAGCATTGGCCTGCGGACTGAAAGGTCCCAGATTCGATTCTGGTCAAGGACATGTACCTTGGTTGTGGGCACATCCCCAGTAGGGGGTGTGCAAGAGGCAGCTGATCCATGATTCTCTCTCATCGATGTTTCTAAACTCTCTTTCCCTCTCTCTAGCTCTCTGTAAAAAAATCAATAAAAATATATTTTTTTTAAAAATGAAGACGAGGATAAATGCGGAGGAGGCACAGCCACTGAGCTATGTGGCTTCCTCTACTAGCAGCGAGCCCACAGTGGCCAAGGCTTTCCTCACCTGCCAGCATGCTCACCACCGACAGGAGGATCTTCTCCACGCTCTGCACGGGGCTCCACCTCTCGGCACTGCTCTCGTAGCCCATGGGGTCGTCGCCCGGAGCATGGAGGATGGAAATGCAGACTCTGCCATCAGGGTAGACTGCAGGGGCCAGAGCACACCAGGTGAGCAATAACCGGGTCAGTAACCCAGTATGGATCAGGCCCCACAGAGGCAGGGAGCAGGAGGTGCAGACAGAGAGCGGGCTCTCTGCACAACTGGAACACAACCTGAGCCCCAAGTGCCAGTTCCCCTCCACACGCTCCCATCCACATGGTCCTGGTAGGCCTATATGGGCCCCTCAGGTCACTGCTCACCCCCTGAAGGGGCTCTAGGCTGGTCTGTCCAGTTCTAGTCATTATGGGACAATTCCACCATCATATGGTTGTTTTTAAAAAAATATTATATCCAAAAGGAGTAAATGAAAGGCTTTTGGCAATCAAATATTTCACCAAAATATCCTATCGAATAAAAGGGCAATATGCAAATTAACCATCACTCCATCATGAAGATGGTGGCGCCCAGCACCCTTAGCCCTGCCAGAGTCCCCCAGTCCTGGGGGGGGGGGGGGAACCACTAAGAGCTGGCAGCGTGAGCAGCCTGACAGAATGCTTGTTTCGTCGTTGCCCTGGTGATGAGGCAAGCGCTCTGCGCCCAGCTGCAGATGGGCCTCTGCGCCGTGGAGAGCCTCTGGGCAGCGGGCGCGGAAGGCCAGGCCCTGCAGAGAGCTACTGGCACACAGATTCGTGCGCAGGACTACTAGTCTCGCACAATCAGGATTGTTCACAATAATTCTACCATTAAATCCCTGAAAAATGTTCACATGGCTAGGACAAAGACAACTGAAATTAAGTATTTTTAAAAAGACACCGGATTTCTCTTGGTAACTTATACTTTTATCTACATTAAACTGTCCTTCTAAACTGAAGCCACAATGCTGTCAATACCACCATGATTAACTTGCTAAGATTCAGAACTTAAAAAATGTTTTCGGTGGTCCGTTTCACTCACTGACACTGCCTTCCACGCAGTCACTCTGGGCCCTCCTGGAACCACTAACACAACTTCCCAAGTACTCACTGTTGGGATGAAACATCTCACAGGTGAATCTCATCTTTGGGGGACTCAATGGGTAATCCAGCGGGAAACTCAGGATGGCAGGAAAAACACCAAACTCAAAGCAAGTGTCTTCTGGGCCCCTGAAAGATATAAAACACACAGAACTTGAAGGAAATTTTTTCAGTGTCTACCACACTTTAGAAATGAGTTCAAGAGATTTTTGCTTAATTGCACATGAAAAGATTATCTAAATACTAATGGTGAGTTGGTTCTTTTTCTGAATGGAAAATCCTATCTCATTGTAGCGTTCCAACCTGGTTTAAATCTTAGGTACAAGCACAAAGACGAAGTTACAGGTAGTTTTTACACTAATAGAGGTAACAGTAGGGCCGCAGAACCTTTATCATCATAGGATTAGAGAAAACAACTAAGGCCAGCAATGAAAGACCCTGAGGACTGTGCTTTTCTGTATATGTGATTCAATTACATTTTAGGAGAAAGATAAAAAATGATGGCACATGTCAGAGCAAGATTCTATTGTAGTAAATAAATGAGGGGTTGAGAGTTGTTCCAAAGGGAATTTTTTATTTTTAAATGAGGCTCAGAAGTAGTTTTTCTAACCTTCCAAAAACAGGTAAAGAGCATACGTGTGGTCTCTGCCAGGCTCCCTATAGAAGGCCAGGTATGCACACGTGCAGCAGTGTTGAAAGCAAGCCCTGACCTGCAGACCACACCCTGCACTTACACGGTCACCTAAGCACTCAATGTCACCAGGCACGTGCATGCCTGTTTGCCTGGGTTTACCGACTCCTCAGGTAGAAAGTAGCAGAAACAGACTAAACCACTTCAGAAGTCCTCTCACATTTTTTTTTTTTTTTTTTTTTAGAAGTCCTCTCACATTTTAAAACTCTATGAATATAGCCGAAACCGGTTTGGCTCAGTGGATGGAGCGTCGGTCTGCGGACTAAAAGGTCCTGGGTTCGATTCCGGTCAAGGGCATGTACATTGGTTGCAGGCACGTCCCCAGTAGGGGGTGTGCAGGAGGCATCTGGTCGATGATTTTCTCTCATCGATGTTTCTAGCTATCTATCCCTCTCCCTTCCTCTCTGTGAAAAAGCAATAAAATATATATTTTTAAAAATTAAAAAAAATAAATAAATAAAACTCTATGCATATAAATGAACACTCTCTTGATCAATATACAATACCATGGCCGACAGGAGAGGAAAAATGAGAGCCACCAGCTTGAAACTTAAAAGAGATGAACTCCTCCACCCCATACCAATGTTGTTTATAAAAGCTACATTAGAGTAGCTTTAACAGATTTCAGACCATTTTTCCTATGTAAATTTTTATAGAAAACAGAATTGCTAAACAAACACTATGACTGCAGCAACCACTTTGGGTGTGACCCATTAACTCAATAAGAAAAGAAATTCCAGCCAAAACCAATTTGGCTCAGTGGATAGAGCATCGGCCTGCAGACTGAAGGGTCCCAGGTTCGATTCCAGCCCCTCCAGTCAAGGGCATGTACCTTGATTGCGGGCACATCCCCATTGGGGAGGGTGCAAGAGGCAGCTGATCAATGATTCTCTCTCATCGATGTTTCTAACTCTCTGTCCCTCTCTCTTCTTCTCTGTAAAAAATCAAAAAAATACATTAAAAAAAAAATCCATTCTATTCCTGTGAACCGAGAGGATGTCTCTTTAGCAACACCTACCTCTCTCTAAGCAATGAGCCTAGCATGTTAATTCTACAGCATAGTGAGTGCCACCACAAGGACAAAAGCCTTGACCACTGCAGAAGCAGTTCAGCACAGGAGACCTGCTGCTTCTCAAAATAAATATAAGATACAGCACAGGGAAAATATCTTTATTCTAAAACAATCTACATACATTTTAAAATTGTCTTTTTAAAGTATAAATTTATTTTAAATCTTGATAAAATTATTTTTATTCAGTGAAATTTTAAAAATGTATGTGGATTTGCAAATATTAGAAACAACACTTATCTCTACAATGAAAGGAAATAGACAAAAAATTCAAAAGGACAGAACTTTAGCCCTGCTGGCGTGGCTCGGGTGGGTGAGCATTGTCCCAGTTGCCAGTTCAATTTCAGGTTGGGGCACATGCATGGGTTGAGGATTCAGTCCCAGATCACAGTGTGAGCGGGAGGGGTCAACGTTTCTCTCTCACATAGTTGTTTCTCTTTCTCCCTGCTTTCCTAAAATCAGTTTTAAAACATATCTGAAGGAAGGAAGGGAGGGAGGGAGGCTGAAGAAAAGAGCTTTATTTTCATTTGGTGCCAGCACTAAGGACTTTCAAAGACACCACCATAGTGGAGGCCAGGACCAAGTCACCAGCCTGGAGGCCGGGCTGCGGTAAAATGTTCAAAACAGGAACAACACAAGAAGTGTTCGGTGGACCTAAATATTTTCTTTATATATATATATATATACATATACTAATAAATCTTTATTGTTCAGATTATTACTGTTGTTCCTCTTTTCCCCCCCATAGCTCCCCTACACCCATTTCCCCCCTCACCCTCTTCCCCCCTCCTCATCCATAAGCGTACGATTTTTGTCATCTCTTCCCACACCCCCCACACCCCTTCCTGCCCCCTCAAGAATTGTTAGTCCACTCCCTTTCTATGCCCCTGATCCTATTATATTCACCAGTTTATTCTGTTCATCAGACTTTTTATTCACTTGGTTTTTAGACTCACTTGTTGAAAGATATGTATTTGTTGTCACTTTGTTCATAATTTTTGTCTTTACCTTTCTTCTTCTTCCTCTTGTTAAAGAATACCCTTCAGCATTTCATATAATACTGGTTTTCAATTGAAGAGGCTAATCTTGATTCTGAAAACTGTGTCCTTGCTACTTAGGGGAAGCCACAGTGAATAGGTACTTTGTTTTGGAGGGTGTCACTGCATAACAGCGCCCAGAGCTTTGGCCTGAAACCAGGACAGGAAAGCCACAGGAGGAGGCAGGAATGGGGTGGGCTCCTGGGAGAGAGGTGGCCAGCGAAGCTGCAGGGGAAGGGCTGCAGGCCGCCACCACCAGGAGCTGTGCTCTTCCTGAGCAGTGCCCTGGAAGCCCTTCTTTCTGCACACAGGTCAGCACAGACCACACACGCGAGATTTTCGATCGGCCCACGCCACTTTTCCAGAAGACCTCAAAGCTGATAGAGTGCCCCTCTGTCCTTACTCCATATGTCCTTCTGAAAAAGGCTATCAGGAAGTGCTGCTTTCACTTAAGCAGAGCGGGGATAGCCAAGGATGAAATGACTTGGTCAAGGTCTGAAGTCAGTTCAGTCCCGGAGTTAACAGTAGAGCAGTTCAAACTGCTAACTCAGAGGCTGGGCAAACAGAGATATTATCTTTAAAAGCAACAGTGTTACTATGTCAGGAATGTGTGCCAGCTTCACTCTTTCTGGCACCTCCTGAGGAGAGGAAAAAAATGTCTGGGTAATGTTTTTGGAATGAGCTGAATGGTACTTGCTCAATACTCTGATAACAGTTCTTTGTTTCTCATAATAGAGCTTTCTTTAAAATAAAAAATCCACTGGATCGTGTGCAGCCTCAGAAACACGAACAAACATTTCCTAAAGTGTTCCCACATCTTAAATATCAAAGTGACTTTCAAATGCTCTGGTTCGCTACTGGTTTAAAACCAGGGTTCTTTTCTCTTCCAGAGGTCCTTGGCCGGGGAGAAGCCCACAGCTGGGCCCATGTGGGCAGTGGCATGCCAGCTGACTGATGGAAAACACTAGCGAGTGAATTCCTGAAGCAAGACAGAAAGACATAATTAGTATTATTTTTGGACAAGTTTTAGTGCCATACTCCAGGCAATAAAGAAGTGATAGCGTCCCTTCTTCACTAAACGCCTCATCTGAAAATCTTCAGGGGAAAAAATGTACAAGAAAAACCAAGGAAGCAAGACATTTTATATTTCTGAGGCAACTATACATTCTTCAAAGCCTGAAAATTATTTTTATCTTATTAATTAAAATAATGGCCTAAATTATTTCAGAGCTCTGAGATAGGTACTTATTTATTTGTTGAGACGAGTATTAAAGCAAAATACCCACGCTGCACTCTATTAAGGAAATTGTTCCAAATCGCTCCACTCTACTAGCTCAGGTGAGTCAGATGCTCAGGAGCAAATACTGAGAGCAGCATGGAGGTCTAACCCTGACCACTGTTCACAGTGTCTGCTCTGCCTGAGGGACAGCTGCCTGCTGCTTCCTCCTGGAGTCCTGGCACCCCAGTTCTGCTCCATCCATAACCACCGGTCACCTGTGCAGCCAGGCGTGCCCAGTGTGAACCACCTGCCTGTGGGCATGTCCTAGCACCACCGCCCACGTGGCTCTCCAGCTGGGGCAGGTGGTGAAGAAGCTGTTTTCGCTGTTCCCTTTTTCAGGTTTGTCACAGCGCACGATCACAATGTCTCATACATGTGACAAGGGTTTAAATAATAAATATTGTAAACCCATTCATTAGAACTTAAATTTGAACTGGATTACTAAGGTCGGTTATGCCCCAAAGACATAACCGCCTGAAGCATAAACAGAAAGGCACACTGCTTCATAACACCTTCCATTTCCAGGCGGGTCCCCCTGAGGAGCACTACAGTACAAACCAGTCAACACATCTAGTCCTCAAGAAAAGCAGACAAATTCCACAATGAGATCCCACTTCACACCAGACAACACTAAGTGTGTGCGCAGGGAAAGGAGAGAAATGAAGACCCTCACCTGCGGCTGGTAGGAATATAAAATGATGAGTGAGCTACTGTGGAAAACAGTTTGTTTCTTAAACTGTCAAACACAGATTTATTCTATCCTCCAGCAACTCCACTCCTGCGTATCGAACCAAAAGAAACAGAAAAGGCTGTCCACACAGTCACAGCAGCACTGTAGCCCAAACATATGCAGACACTTCAGATGGCGCCATCGCACAGCGGAACAGGACTCAGCAACAAAGAGGGAGGAACCACTGACACTGTGACACGGAGGAATGCAATCTATGCACACTGAGTACCAGAAGCCAGATACAAAAGGCAAGGTATTTTATGATTCCATTTGCAGGAGAAGTCCAGAAAAGGCAAATCTATTAAGGCAGAGAGTAGAGCAGAGCTGCCTGAAGCGGAGATGAGAATGGGAACTGACTGCAAATGGGAAATGATCTAAAACTGGATTGTGGCCGAAACCGGTTTGGCTCAGTGGATAGAGAGTCAGCCTGCGGAGTGAAAGGTCCCAGGTTCGATTCCGGTCAAGGAAATGTACCTTGGTTTCGGGCACATCCCCAGTGGGGAGTGTATAGTTTCTCTTTCATCAGTGTTTCTCTTTATCTCTCTCCCTTCCTCCCTGTAAAAAATCAATAAAATATATTTCTTTTAAAAATAAATAAATAAAACTGGATTGTGATGACTAAAAAACTCTTATATACTTAATTTACAAGAGAACTAGGGTATCTAAATTACATCTCAACAAAGCTGCAAAAAATTTTACACTGGGGGAACAGCTCAGCCATACCAGGACAGCCCGTGCTGTGTGAGAGGCCATCCTGTGGCCTGTGGGCGTTTAGCAGTGTCCCACTAGATGCCAGTAGTAGAGCTCCCCTTACCCCTAAGTTGTGACAACCAAAAATGTCTCCAGACATTGCCAAATGTCCCATGGGAGATGGGGGGTGGGGGGTGGGGGAAGAGGGACAACACTGGTCTAGACCTGTTGTTACCTAATTTGCTTCTTCCTCTCCATAGCCACTGTGGACACATCTCTAGGCCAATATGTGGATTCTGCCTGAGCCTCTCCTGAGCCACATGGCATCCCACTGTATGGATGATCTGTAAATTATATTGGACAATGACGTGTCCATATTACTGCAACCCAGATACATGTCCTTGACTGGGAATTGAAATTGCGTCCTTCTGGCATTTAGGCCAACACTCTAACCATTGAGCCATGCCAGCCAGGGCTCATACTGAGATCCTGATAGCCTCTCCTATTGAAGAAATTCTTGGGGTTGGGACTGTTTGGTTAGAGAACATACAATACAAATTATACGCATCTATCTTAATGTATCAGGTTTGTTTTAGTAGCACAACACCCATGAGAGAAGCTCTATGATACTTTTTACAAGCTCTATGTAAAGGTGGCTACTGTGACCATAATGTTCACACCTAATGTAAGTCAAGCCCAGACCTAAGAGAAGCAACAGCCTGGGAATTCTTGCACCCACGGTTGTAACCCAGCTTGGACCCAAATGTGCCACACTAACATGAGGGCAGTCAGCAAAGGGCCCCCAGACATTCAGGAAGAGGAAGTCCTTGTCATTTTATCACAGCCAATCAATCCCCCTGGTCTGGAGAGGGGACAGCAGCTAGGCCATGGACCAGGTAGGGAGGTCACCACCGCCAACTACTTCAAGAATGCTGGGGAAGGACAGAAACAACGTGGCAAAATTCCTAGGAACTTAATGCCTTTTCCAGCCATTGAGAATATAATATCCTGTACCCCATACTACAGGGCTGCAAAGAAAGTGTATGTCCAACCTCCACAGTTAAGGACCTCAGACAGCTCCCCACACCCACAGCCAGGGGCCAAAGAGGTCATGCAGCCAGACCCTGGAACATGAAGACACTAGTTCATGGATGCTAAAGCCCTGGCCAAGTGGCTCAGCTGGTTGGAGCGTCGTTCCATATACCCAAAGGTTGTGGGTTTGATCCCTGGTCAGGGCACATATGTAGGTTGCGGGTTGGGGTACATACAAAGACAACTAATAGATCTCCCTTCTTTTTCTTAAAAAAAAAAAAAAAAAAAATCAATTAAAAACATTAAATAAAGGGGAAAAAAAGGTGCTGAACCTCTTTGATTTGATCTAGGTAAGTGAAGATAAGAGAGGCAGAGTGACTGGCCCAAGACCATAAAGCCATGCAGCCCTATGCCCTGCAGGCACACCTCCCTCGGTCTGATAGGAAGCCCTGCCCGCACTTCTTACTGAGTCTACGTTCCAACTCTAACATAAGCTCTGCAGAAAGTCACCAGTTATTTCCCCCTACTGACCAGACAACGGGCAGCAGTGACCTTATTTAATTACTCCTTGTTCTTTAATTTGTTGTGCCCACCCCAGTCCCCGAGTCTTGTTCTTTCAGGGTGGAGGTTCAGGGTCACCCCTACTATGCCTGTGTCTGTGAACCCTAACAACAGGCTCTCAGTGTTGTGTGTCTGGGACATGTGAAAAGATGTTTTCTTCCCGGCACATCTGAGATGGAGGCTCTGAAGGTAAGCTGCAAACTCTGGAAAATGAGACAAACATGACTTTTACAAACACTGGGGTATGGGACACACTCTAGAAACAGTCAAAGAATAAAAAGAAAGAAAAGAAAACCTATCACTAAGTGGAGAAACTCAGCCAGCTGTCTGCCAAGACAGGAGGGTGAGCCGAATCAATGGGAGGACAGTTAATTCCGTAATGGATGTTTTAAGCACACTGGTGAACGGCCTCTTGTTTGTGAAAGGATCTGGAACAGGACCAAAACCCACATACTCACAAGATCCTGAAGCAGGGGAATTCCACATTAAAGCAAAAGCCTTATTCAAACACAGAAGTGCTCTACCTAAAAAACAGTTCTAATTACTTTTTAAGACAGGTTTTCATAATATTGATTTAATTTTATACTGTTTATCTAAAATTAGTAACAGTTACCCTAACAGATTTTTAAACAATAAACACTATCAAAAACCCATAGTGAGAGGCTCATGTGTCCCTTTAAGGGCTTCTAAATAGTCTCTTGAGCTGCGCATAAGACACGAAAGGCCTATCAGGTGCCCATAAACCTCTGCACTCAGAGGGACTTCCAAAATTCTGTCCCTACAACCAGGCCTGCTGCTTGGTGTATGTGTATGTGTCCGTGTTAACACAAAGGAATGCATGTGATACAGTAAATGAGAAAAGCAGGTTAAAGAACAAGTTCCTACAATGTAATATCTTGTTTCTGTAAAAATACAAACAGCTACACTAACATGAGTACAGTCTTCCACTGGATGTAGGTCATTGCTGACCTGGAGCCCATGCTGTGGGGTGAAAGACACAATACAGTTACAAATACACACTGCAAAGGCATGCTCATGCCAGAAACACGGGAACACAGGAAAACCATGGGTATCATGGACCCAAGCAATGAAGATATTACAAATGATTGGAAACATTAGCATGCTATATTGTCTCTGGATAGTGTTTATTCATTTTTGCTTATAAAAAACGTATCTTCACATCAATTTTCACATTTTAATCTAACTTCACAGATAACAGCAGCAACTTGTTTCTCAAACTAACATGTAAATATTAGGAACTAATGTCATATAAGCACCAGGAAAATCAGAAAGTCTGATTATATTTAAAATTACATCCTGAAGTCAAGAGTTCACATCTGCTGCAGCAGTTTCAAGCTTTTCCCAGTCCCTTCCCATTAGGGTACTGCACCCAATGGGAAAACTTCCTAGCTAGGTGAAGACCTCATCTCATGAGAAAACCGAGGACTGATTATAAATCTCAAATAGCTCAATATTACCGGGCCACATTTTCTTGAAATACCCCAAGTCTAAGAATAGCCCAAAAATTGTATATCTAAGGTATAAAGAAGGCAAGCAAAGAGCCTGGGTCATAGAGCCATAGAAGACTCTAGAAGCAGAGATCCTTTTGTTGCTGTTTAAGCAACATCACTGTACATGAAACCCAGTTACAGTCTTTCTATACTGGGCAGGAACCCCACAGGTCATCTCAGGAGAACTGAGCATGTCTCCCAGTCAGGGACGATGGGAGGCCTACAAGGCACACAGAAGGAGAGCAGGGGGAAGACCAGTCCTGGTGCACAGGTGGGGTGGCCATCCCCACACGAAGGAGCTTTTCAACCTCAAAGCCCTGGCTCTCAGAAGTTCTTGAAACCAAAGCCACCCATGCTGTTTGAAGCTAATTCAGCACAACACAGACCATTCAACATCTACTTTAAAACACTACAAATATATAATGCTTACTAAACCTTTTACTGGTAGTGCTAAGAAAACACTTTCATTTCTAATAAATGTTTGTGTTGTTTTCCGCCTTCAGATTATCAGACTAGAGAAGAGCTAAATTTCAGACACATTAGCCTTTTATCTGATCAACACTTGTTAGCAGAGTTGCACTGCCAAACATGATGTGCAGATCTAATTTCCAGTAAAGTTTTTATAGCTATATATCTATATATCTATATATCTATATCCATATCTAATTGATATTTTACAAAGAGGAAGGGAGGAGGAATAGAGAGCCAGAAACATCAATGATAGAGAAACATCAATCAGCTGCTTCCTGCACCTCCCCCCCACTGGGGATGTGGCCACAACCAAGGTACATGCCCTTGACCGGAATCGAATCTGGGACCCTTCAGTCCACAGGCCGACACTATCCACTGAAACAAACCGGTTTCTGCTCCAGTAAAGTCTTAAAGACTAACAACACATAGGATTAACTTACATGATTAATGCCTCCCATTCAAAAAAATTCTCTTCATTCATGGGACCTGCAGAAAAAGAAAATAGCCACGTTGTCACTTTGAAGGCAGCTTTGGCTATTAAAAGTAAATTAGAAAAAGGTTAACTTTAGTGCCTCACCTGCCACGATTCCTTCTGGAGGATTCAGTGTTAATTCTATAAAATTAAAAAGTAAAACCATTATGAAACAGAATGAATATTATTGTTGGCATTTTAACAAAACTGTAAAAACTATAAAAACTATAAATTGTATATTATAATATTAGCAGATCAAAATTCTTTATACAAAGTGAATGACTGCTCAGTTACACCTCTGATAAAAATTATAGTGAACAATTCTTTATTCCAGCAAAAAAGCAGAATTTTAGAGCTAGAAATCCTTTCATTCTATAGATGAAGAAACAAACAAAAGGAGTTAACTGTCTTTCCAAAATACTCCTGCTGGAAACACGAGATATTATTTTCCAACTGAAAAGTATCTCCTGTCACTCTAAGACAAACTAAAGATGTGAGAACTGAGGCTTCAAAAGCTTGACTCAGAATCAAGTACACCCAGCACTGCACAGACCAGCTGCCAGCCTCTCTCACTGCAGTCTATGGGCCCCACAGACGGACCATTCCAGAGTATCAGCCTTCAGCACTGACAGCAGAAACACCAAGAAATAAGTCAACAGCAGCACTGCTCAGCAATGTAAGATTATTATGTACTTGTTGAAAACGTGAGGCCCAGCTCTGCGACTTAGAAGCTGCCACTAAAAAATATCATTTTAACTCCTGGCCTCCCAGTGAACAAATCCAGAAATATGAGAAGATGAAAAATCATGGGCAATATGGTGGCAAACAGGAGTAAGGAAGCAGGCCAAAATGCATGCCCCAGTTGGGCTGAGGAAATCACTAAAAGAGTAAGAAACATGTAAACAGAAGAGCTATAAGACAAAACATTATTTGTTTTTTAATATATTTTTATTGATTACAGAGAGGAAGGAGAGTAAGAGAGAAAATCATTGATCGGCTGCCTCCTACACACCCCACACCAGGGCTAGAGCCCACAACCTGGGAATGTGCCCTGACTAGGAACTGAACTGTGACCTTCTGGTTCATTGGTTGACGCTCAACCACTGAGCCACACCTGCCTGGCCAAACATTGGCTTTTAAAGAGACATAAAATTAACAAATCCCTGCTAAATAAACAGGCTTAAGGACTGGAAAAGAAAAAATAATGTGTCATTCGTCACAGATGCTATGCCAATATACATAAAAAGTCCAAAGGAACCTAAAAAAAATTACTAGAAAAAGTAAGTTTGCAAATTACTAGAAAAAGTAAGTTTGCCAATACCGCTGAATATATATATATATATGAGCTATATTTCTACATATTAGCAAGTTAGAAAAGAGAAGTATTAAAAATGATCCAATAATAATGGAAAACATATAAAAATAAATTGTTGTTAATCCTCACCTGAGATTTTTTTTCATTGATTTTTAGACAGAGTAGAAGGGGGAAGAGAGGGAGGGGGGAGGGGGAAAGGGAGGGAGAAAGAGAGAGAGGGAAAGAGGGAGAGAGGGAGAGAGAGAGGAAAATCAATGTGAGAGAGACAATTAGTTGCCTTCTGCACATGCCCCCAACCAGGGCCAGGGTTCAGGCCTGCTACCAAGATACATGCCCTTGACCAGAATCGAACCCAGGATCCTTCAGTCCTCAACTAACAGACATTCCAACCACTAAGCCAAACTGGCTGGGGCTAAAAATAGTTTTTTTTAAAGATGTGCAAGATCTGTAATAGATGAAAAGAACTTATTAAAGAAGAGTATCATACTCGTGGATTAAAAAAAAGCCTCATTATTATATAGTTACCAACCTTTTGCAAATCTTTTAGTTCAATATAACCTCAGCCAAAATACCAACATGTTTTCTTGTTTGAATTTGACAAGACTATTCTAAAGATACATGAAAATGTAAACGACCAAGAATAGCCAAGATATTCTTTAAAAACAATAAATTGAGAACTCTCAAGACTTATCCTAAAACTACAGTATGTGCATTGTGATGCTGGCACAGAGTTCCATAAATCAATGGAATAGGCAGAGCTCAACCAGAAACGGGCTCATGGAAATACAGACCCTCAATTCACTCTGAAGGCAGTATTACAAGACAGGCTTTCCCACAAATGATGCTAACCTTTAGACAAAAAACTCTTCACCCTGACCAGTGTGGTTCAATTGGTTGGGTGTTGTCTCAAAAGGTTGCCAGTTCCATTCCCAGTCAGGGCACATGCCTGGGTTGTGGATCCGTCCCCTGTATGGCGGGTGGGGGGAGGCAATGGCTGATAGATGTTTCACTCTCACATCAATATTTTTCTTTCTCTCTCTCTCTCTGCCTTCCTCTCTAAAAATCAATTTAAAAACTTGAAAATTTTTATTAAAAATAAAAAATAAAACTTTCCGCCCATTTCACACTATGTACAAAAAACAAAATATATAAGAAAAAAAGAACCAAAACCGGTTTGGCTCAGTGAATAGAGCGTCAGCCTGTGGACTGAAGGGTCCCAGGTTCGATTCCGGTCAAGGACACGTACCTTGGTTGTGGGCACATGGGGTGTGTGTGTGTGTGTGTGTGTGTGTGCAAGAGGCAGCTGATCGATGATTCTCTCTCATCAATGTTTCTAACTCTCTATCCCTCTCTCTTCCTTTCTGTAAAAAAAATCAATTTTATATATATATATATATATATGTGTGTGTGTGTGTGTGTGTGTGTGTGTGTGTGTGTGTGTGTGTTTATTTATTTATTTATTTTTTTTTAAAGAGAGAAGGGACATGTGAGATAATAAATATATGCTGTTTCTGTTTCCAGCTCCTGGGCACAGTGCTCCTGAAACCTTTGGAAATTCCTAAGTGATAAGAAAATCAGGAGTATCTTTGGTTCTATTTGGGCGCTGCTCCTGTCCTGCCCAACTCCTTGTTCCTGACACAAGGCTCCTAATCCCTTGAACTCCCTGGGTGACAGGAGTCTTAGTTCTAGTGAGTGACTGTGGGTGGGCTCCTGGGTGGCTCTTGGATGAGGGCTGGTTAGCAGAAAGACAGAATTGTGACTAGATATAAAAAAATGAATTACTCTTAGAACACTAAGTGAAAGACTCCTATTTATATGAAATTCTAGAAGAAAAAAGACCATAGTAATAGAAAACAAGTCAAGTGCTGCCAGAGGCCAGGGTTACAGGGAAGTGGGAGGGGACAGCAAAAGGAACAAGGGAACTCTCTGGGGTCGTGGAAATGTTCTGTATCAGGAATGTACTGATGGCTACACGCAGTGTATACTTGCCAAAGCTCCAAGAATGGTATATTTGAAGTTGGTGCGTCTTACTGTATATAAATTTTATCTCAATAAGTTGACACCCCCAAAATTAATTTCAGTTGCTTTATGAAATATAAAACAATAAATCTTCTAGAGCAGTGTTTCCCAAAGTGTGGTATGCGTACCCCCAGGGGTACGGGAAGAGTTTGGTGGGGGTACGCGTTGCACCGGAGTTTGGTGGGGATATGCACTGCACTGTGCTTAGCTGCGCCTAATTCTATGTTCTCATGAGTACGAGGGGTACTCAGCGTTAACGAAAATTATAGAAGGGGTACACATATGTCAAAAGTTTGGGAAACACTGTCCTAGAGGATAATACAGGGGAATATCTTCATGCTCTAGTAAAACTGATAATACTGTTAATAACCAGGGAGTACTAACCATAAAGGAAAAGACTGAAAAAATTAAGAACATTAAAAGTAAGAATCTCAATGTCAAAAGATATCTCTTTAAAAAAAAAATTCAAAAGATTACTTAAGAGAGTAAAAAGGTAAGCCACAGCCCAGCTGGGGTGGCTCAGTGGTTGAACGTGGATCTATGAACCAGGTGGTCATGGTTTGATTCCAGGTCGCGGCACATGCCCTGCATGTGGGGGATTCTCGTCAGTGATGTTTTCATCTCTCTCTCCCTCTCCCTTCATTTAGAAAACTGACAATAAGAAGTGTCTGTACTGATAAGGAGCAACGAAAACACACTGCCGGAGGGAGTATGTTTGTATTTTGGAAATGAGGTTGCTATTACCTACTAAGACCCAGCAACTCCTCGTAGGAGTACAAACACAGATATATGTGCATCAAGAGACAAGTCTAAGAATCATTTTTCCCACTCGCTGATGTCATCACTCAGACGAGCTACAGATTCTAAGTAGCAACCAACATGTTTCTACGTAGAGTAACTTATACCAAATTATAACAAATCCCCTATGAATCCACCTCTGGAAAAATACAGGGAAATACTAGGTGAAATGTCACAGGATTAATTATGGAGTTTGATATTTAACATTTTGGCATGCTCCTTAAAGAGACAGAGGATACCAGCTTAAGCAAGTGAGCAACTGATGACCCTAAATCCTCAGATTAAAAAAGAAAAGAATACATGCTTTGATGGAAAAGTAAAGCTAAACAAGAAGGAGACTCTCCTGTGAGGAAGAGCTGCCAGGGATGGGGGGCCCACCCCATGGGGTTCAAGAGGGCTGGCACCCTTCTCATTTCCCCTGGCTGGTAATGCTGTCTCTGAGAACTCCCTAAGCTGAATGTCCTTCCTTGTACTTTTCTTTGTCCCATTATATTTCAGGCAGTAAATACTTTTAAAAGCTGTTACTGCAACATTCTGACAGGGAAGATGATGCCCTAGGCCAGAATGGCAACTGTGAAAGTGGTAAGGAATGGGCCACAGGCAGAGGTGGCAGGGCTTGCTGATAAAGCTGATGTGCTATGTGAGGACAAACAAGAGGAGTCCAGACCTTTGAGTGAGTGATGGCGCCATTACTAGAATGGGAGGCTTCTCACTTAAACATGGGAAGGCAGAGACATCAATAAACAGGTAAGCAGAGGTGACTAGCAAGCAGCCGAGAATGAGTCTGAAGCTCCAGCAAGGATGGATGTTGGAGACAGAAAGTGGGGAGTTACTGCATGGGGAGTGCACAGAGCCCCCAGGGACTGGTGGGACTCTCCAGAGTAGTATTTCCCAAGGAATATTTGGAAATACAAGGGTCATTTTTAGATTGCACAGTGACTGGGGAATGCTACTGCCATCCGGTAGGAAGTGACCAGGAGCACTTAACATTCTGCCATAAATGAGCCCTACACAAGGAAAAATTATTTCACTCAAAATGCCAAACCATGACCCAGGAAACAAGTCTGTTACTGAAGATGAAGAGGAAGGGACAGCAGAAGATGTTAGGGGAGTCTAGTGAAGTAACACACAAATTAAGTGTTAATTCCAAACACCAAGTGCTTTAGTAAATACTTCAAGGAGGGAAGAACCAAGTGCAAATGAGGTTAATTACCAGGGAGACTAAGACCGTTGGATTTGGCAAGACAGATCCTAACTATCTCAGCCCCTCTCTGGATCTCTTCAACCCTAGGACCCAACTCACCAGGCTTTATACACCTAGTCATCTGAAATCTCATCTGGTTTTTGTGTCAAATCACATTTTTGTAAAAACAAAAATAACCACAAATAAACAACAGTTTAAGATGGGTGGGTTATAAATTGCTAAGGGGAGCAAGGGGGCTGGGATTGGAGGGATGATAATGTCAATGTTAATGGAGAAGAGTGCCTAAGAGCAAAACAGAGAAATAATTACACCAATAATTTTCATGGAATCTCAAGGAGGAGCTTACACCAAAAGAGCTGGCTTTCTTCTTCATTTGTGGAGTTCCCCCTTGGAACTTCCCTCTGTGCCACCCTCCCTTTAGGGGGAGAGCCAAGGGTTGTCCAAACTGTAGCTGGAGAACCAGCCCACATGCTGCAGCCTTCCCACCAGCATTCTTATTCAACAGCGCCATCTACTGGTCAGTACGAAACTACAGTAACCCAGTTCACTAAGAGGGAATGCTATGGACTACACACACATAGACACATACATACATACACACACATACACACACACACACACACACACTACAGTTTTGTATTTACAGAAAAACAACTTTCAAAAGAGAAACAAAATCTTAACAATGCCAGAGAAATTTGCAAAGATCATGCCACTGATTATTCAATAATGTTATTAAAAGCATTTTTAAAAAGTGGCTTAAAAAATAGCTGCCACACAAAATGAAATATAAATTTAACCTTTAACCCAGCAATCCCATGTCTCAGAGTCGATCACACAGAAACACTGGTAAAAATAAGATAAGATATATGCATAAAGCTATTCATTTCAGGACCATTTATAATAGCAAAACAACCTGGGAATAATTCCAACACTATCCATAGGGGACCAGTCAACTCATGTTACATCTGCCTAGAGAATACCTGCAGTTGTGAAAAGGAATGACAAACACCTCTATGCACTAACACAGATTAAACTCTAGGACATCTATATAATAAAGAGACAGTCGTAACAATCGTTATGACCAAAGGCTCGACCAGACCAGAGGTCAGTGCTGGATTGCCATGGGGAACCAGCACTGACTGGGGCCGCTGCCTGTGCCCCACCCACCACTGACTACCTAGGTGGCTGTGGATCAGGCCCTGAGAAATGCCTGCAGAGAGGCAGGATCTGATCCATAGCTTCTGTGGCAGCCATTGATCAGAGCTTGCTTCCATTTCTCTCCAGTCCACTGGGGCTGCTGATCAACACCACCTTTCTGATCAGACCCATTGATAGGCCCAGAGATGCTGACTGGCATAGAAACTGGCCAATCAGAACCAAATCTGAGTGAATGTAAGGAGCCAATGGCTGCCTAGGAGATGGAACTTAGGACGCTGACTGGCATAGAAACTAACCAATCAGAGCCAAACCTGGTCAACTGTGAGGAGCCAATGCCTACTTAGGAGGCAGAGCTTTTGATGCTGATTGGCATAGAAACTTACCAATCAGAACCAAATTGGCCGGCAGAGGAGGGCAGTTGGGAAGAGATCAGGCCATCAGGGGAAGGGCAGTTAGGGGTGATCAGGCAGGCAGAGGTAGTTAGGGGTGATCAGGCCAGCAGGGGAGAGTAGTTGGAGGCTCACTCAGGCCGGCAGTGGAGGGCAGTTAGGGACAATCAGGCAGGAAGAGAGGTAGGGGTGATCAGGCAGGCAGGCAGAAGAGTTAGGGGCAATTAGGCAGGCAGACAGGTGAGTGGATAGGAGCCAGCGGTCCCAGATTGTAAAAGGAATCCCCAATTTGAGTGGGAGCAGGCTGGGCTGAGGCAACCCCCCTCTGTGCACAAATTTTATGCACCAGGCCTCTAGTCTATAATAATGAAAGTGTAATAAACTAATTAGACCAGATGTCCTTCCAGACTAAGCAAGGGCTGCAAGGGAAGCTCGGGTCCTGAGTGCCAGAGGGAAGCCGGTGCTGGCAGCCGGAACGCCTACACTTGCACAAATTTTGTACTTTGGGTCTCCAATATAAAATGAAAAACAAAGAGGAAAATGTAACTTGCATTTCTAATGAAGTGATTCAGGTTAAATGGAGTCGCTAGGATGGGCTCTAATGTAATCTGATTGGTGTCCTTATAAGAGAGTAGGACACAGACACAAAGGGATACTACATGAGGACACAGGGATATGACAGCTGTATGCTCAGGAGAGGTTACATTATATGAAGAATTCTTACAACTTCATAAAAAAGATAACTAAAACATGAGCAAAAAACTCAAGACACACCTTCAAAAAGATATTATGGATAGCATATAAACACATTAAAATGATACTCAATGTCACTGATCATTAGAAAAATGCAAATTAAAATCAAAGTGAGAGGACGGTGACGTATAAAGATATGAACTTGCCAAAACCGGTTTCGCTCAGTGGATAGAAGGGTGTCCCTCAGCCCAGCCTATACCTTCTCGCAATCTGGGATTGCTGGCTCACAACCGTTCACCTGCCTGCCAGCCTGATCACACCCTAACCATTCCCCTGCCAGCCTGATCAATACCTAATTACTCCCCTGCTCCCCCATTTGCCCCCAACTGCCCACTCCTGCCAACCATCTTTGACCACATGGGGAGGCCATTGTGTGAGGTCCAATTTGCATATTGCCTCTTTATTATATAGGATAAACAAAAAACAACCTAGACAACTACACATCGAGCAAACGGGGAAAATGGCCCTAATCCAGAGCACCTGTATCTCCTGGAAGGGAGCCTGATGCCCCAATTTTTGCAACTGCCCTTAAACACTGGTTCTGGAGGCCAAGGGAGCCATGTTCCTGGTCACATGGGACTATAATAATCAGTGTCACCCAGAAAAGAGCTCATACCCCAGTCTGGCACCCCAATATTTGTGAATGCTGCCAAATGACACCTCTACTTGTGAATGGTGCCAGATCACCTACCTCTGGTGGCTAGTGGGACTTACATGGGTGGGCGCTCTAGACTGTAACCAACAGAGAAAGATTTTTTATTTTATTTATTTTTTAAAATATATTTTTCTTGATTTCAGAGAGGAAGAGAGAAAGTGAAAGATAAACCCATCAATGATAAGAGAGAATCACTGACCAGCTGTCTCCTGAACACCCCAACTGGGGATTGAATCATGACACCGTGGTTCATAGATCAACACTCAACCACTGAGCCACACCAGCTGGGCCAGAGAAAGGTTTTTTAAACAGCTACCAACCGCAGAGCACAGCAAGAGGCAACAGGCCCAGGAGTTCATCTTTCTGTGAAGGAGGCCTATTAACAAATCATCATGACCCCAGCCTGAGGGGCAGGCTTCTAATTAAACTGTAATCCTCTCCAGAGACCTCAGAAGGCAAGTGCTAGCATCATGCTCACCCTCTGCAGAGCTCCAGAGTGCCAGAGTCTCCTGGGAGGGAGCTTTATACATGTGTGGTGCCCTGGTTTTTTGTGGCTGCAAAGGGCTGCCCCTTGATCACCTTGTTGTGGTGTTAGGAATGGGTAGGGGGTGTCTTGCATTCTTATTAGTCCCACAAACCGTGGCAATCAAAGAGATGATTACTAGCAGGCTACCGCTCCCAGGGCACCCCAGATAGCGGACTGAGATACACCTCCAGTCTTTCTACGAAGGAGGCTTCTTACACAATCGTCCAGAAGCTTCAGCCTGAGTGGCAGGCTCCAGGTCTGGCCCAGACTTAGTGGCCTACGCAGCTGCTCTCAAGGAACATAGGTTGTGGACACCATCTTGGCAGTCTTCCTCTGCCTTGCTCCGGCTCACCCTATCACCCAGAAAGGAGTGTATACACTCCTCTGGCATCCCAATACTTGTCTGGAGCCACGATCTCTAATACTGCCAGCCAGAGACTGGCTCTGGTGTACAGCAAGGCTTATACTTGCAAGCCCACAGGATTATATATATATATTTGCATTCTTTTAAAAGCTGCTGCCTGAGGGTCTGGCTTACAACCAGCCTGAATCCAGGAGGTGAGACCCTTCCCTCAGGGCACTGACAGGTCTTGGCACACATTCAGGTACGGCTTGGACAAGCACAACAATGTGAAAGACAACTAAGAGCTGAAACAGGGTTGAATGACAAGGTTCCTCTCCTACAAGAGTCCACTTGCCTTCAAGAAGGGAGAGGAGGTTGTTTCAACTACTGTACGGAAACCAACACAGAGTCAAGCAAATGAAGAAACAGAGAAATATACTGCAAATGAAAGAATAAGATAACACTTCAGGAAAAAAAAAAAAAAAAAAAACTTGATGAAATAGAGATAATATACCTGATAATGAATTCAAAGTAATGGTCAAAAAGATGCTTGCCGAATGGGGGCGGGGGGGTGGGGGGGAGGATGAACAAAGTAAGAACTTCAACAATGAGATGGGAAACATAGGAAATACCAAACAGAAGTCACAGAGCTTAAAAAAAAAAAATCTCATTGGCTGAAAAATATAAAAATATATTAAAGGAGTATAACAGCAGACCAGATGAAGCAGAAACTTGTCAACTTGAAGACAAGGGAGTGGAACTCTAAAAAAAAAAAAAAAGTGAGGACAATTTAAAGAATTATGGGACATCAAATGGATTAATATTCCCATCATAGCTCTCCCTGGAGGAGAGGGAAAGGGGAAGAAATCCTATGTGAAGAAATAATGGCTGAAAATTTTCCTAACCCTGAGAAGAAACAGACACCCAGATTCAGGAAGCTCAGAGAGTTCCAAATAAGAGAAACCCACACAAAGACACATTATAATTAAAGTATCAAAAGTTAAATCAAGAAGAATTAAAAGCTGCAAGAGAACACTTCTTGTGTACAGAGATGAGAGAATCATTGATCGACTGTCTCCTACCAATAAGGAGACAGATAAAGACTACCAACAGATATTTCAGCAAAAACTTTGCAGGCCAAAAGTGAGCGGCATGATATATTCAAAAGGCTAAAAGAAAAAACTGCCAACCAAAAATACTCTACCCAGCAAAATGGCCATTCAGAAATGAAGGAGACTGCAGCGTTGGTGGTATAGTGGTGAGCATAGCTGCCTTCCAGAAATGAAGGAGACAAGCAAAAGCTAAAAGAGTTCATCACCACCAATTAGACGTTACAAGAAATATTAAAGGGACTTCAAGCTAAAATGAAAGGATGTTAAAAAATAAAATAAAATAAAATGAAGGGGTGTTAGTAATAAAAATACATATGAAAGAATAACTCTCACTGGGAAAGTAAAAGGTATTGGACTAATCACCTCAGCTCGTCACAATACGTTTTTTCTCTTAAAACATTTTTTAATATATTTTATTGATTTTTTATAAAGAATGGAGAGAGACAGAAAGCTAGAAACATCGATGAGAGAAAAACATCGACCAGCTAGCTCCCGCACACCCCCTACCGGGGATGTGCTCGAAACCAATGTACATGCCCTTGACCAGAATCGAACCTGGGACCCTTCAGTCCGCAGGCCGACGCTCTACCACTGAGCCAAATCGGTTTCGGCTTAAAACTTTTTTTTTTAACTTTTCAGTGCAGCCTAGGTGGTGTGGCTCAGTGGTTTAGCACCGATCCATGAACCAGGAAGTCACCTTAGGATTCCCGTTCAGGTTGCCGGCAAGCTGATCAACAATTCTCTCTCATGATTGACGTTTCTCTCTCCCCCTTCCTTTCTCTCTCTGTAATCAGTAAGATAATAAAATCTCCCGCCCTACCCTGTTTGGCTCAGTGGATAAAGCGTCCGGCGTAGGCCTGCGGACTGAAGGGTTCCCGGTTCCTTATAGGACAAGGGCACATGCCCGGGTTGCGAGTTCAATCGCCAACAGGGGTGTACAGGAGGCAGCCGATCAACGATTCTCCTTCTCTCCCTCTCTCCCTTCCTCTCTGAAATCAATTTTAAAAAATTTTAAAGAGAGGGATAAAAAAACTTCTCATTACACAGGTTAGGCTTCCCTCCCCTCCTCTCACTATATGTGGGCAAGGCTGGGATCAGGTAGTTACCCAAATTACTAAAATGGGAAAAGGAAAAAACAAACAAACGAGAACTGAACGTAACTGTAGGCATCTGTCCTTTAACGCGTCCTCCTTAGGAGGAGGCGGCAGACAGGGCGAGTCCCCTGAGACCAGTCCCCCCCACCCCCTTCTCCCTCCTGCTGATCCCCTGAGACCAGTCCCCCCCACCCCCTTCTCCCTCCTGCTGACCGTGAACAAACCGCAGGCCCGTGGGGTGAGGCGTCCGCTGCCCGCACTCCGCCCAGGCCTCCAGGAGCAACGCCGGACCGGGGCGGAGCGCAGGGCAGGGGCCGGGGGGGTGGGGGAAGGGGGGGGAAGGATGGAGGGGCGCCGCCCCGACGTGAGGCTCGGCAGGGCGGCCTCAGACTCACGTTTGTACTCGGCCATCAGCCTCTTCAGCGCCGTCCCCGCCATCGTCGGGGAAACAGCTGTGCCGTCGGTCGTCGCCGCTAACCGCTCGTATCCTCCCGCCCCGAGAACCGGGTTACTTCCGGGTCGCTGCCGGAGGCACAGAAGCCCTTCCGGGCCGCGGGGCGCGCGCGCAGGGGCGGAAGTGAGGCGGGCTCGCGGAAAGGGGCGGAGCGTGGCCGGGAGCGGAGCCGGACGGTCGAGGGGAGGGGCGGGGAGCGTGGCGTGGAGGACGACGAGCGTCTCCGGCCCTTAATGCCCGGCGGCTCGGCCGCTTCTACCAGCCCCCGTTCCTGTAGGGCCTGGTCTTCCCGAAGATTCCAGGGTTGCGTGCCTGGCAACCGCCTGTTCCGTCACGGTGGCCCCAGGAGGGAACGGGGACGAAGGACAGCGCAACGACAGAGCGGGAGAGGCAAGCTGGGCAGAGGTCATTTAGATAGGGTATTTTTTAAAATATATTTTTATTGATTTCAGAGAGGAAGGGAGAGATAGAAACATCAATGAATCAATTGATCGGCTGCCTCCCGCATGCGTTCCCTCCCCCCCCTCCTCCCCATGAGCCCTGGACTGGACTCCAACCCGGACCCCACCATCCGCAGGCCGAGCTCTGTTCACTGAGCGAAACCAGCCCGGGCAGGGATATTTTAACGACCCCGGGAGAAGGGGGCCCAAGTGCGGCCAAAGGAGACGGGCTCCTGAGACAGTGACGCCCCAAATTCCGGTGGGAGGTAGGTTTGGAAAGGGGTTTGGCGATGGTGGCGAGTTTATTCTGCCAGCGCGGCCAGAACTCAGGGTGCCCAGACTCGACCCCAGGGAGGGAGGACCCAAGCCCCGGCCGCCCGCTGACCAGCATGACCTGGGTTCTGAGTAGCAGGTGCGATATGTGAGGGCTTCCTAGGACCTAGGCAATCACATGGAGGGGGCCAAGTTCAGAATGAAAGTAGCTTTTGTATCTTTGACAGCTGAAGTTCTGAGGTATAAAAGGTCTCTCACAGTTGAACCCGGTTGAAGGAGCTTTCACCTCAGTATCTTGCTTGCCCAGCTGTGAGCTTGTGCTGGAACAGTGAACAGCAGGTGACACCTACTGGGGTTTTCCTGGGAGGGAGGGTTCCTGGGCTGAGGGACTTTCAGTGTTGAAATGGGACCCTGGCACCACTAACAGGATAAACAGTGCCTATTGCCTCCTACAGCATCAACTTAACTCTTAAGATCCTAGGAGCTAGACTTATGTAAATATATTTTCTTAATTTTATTGATTTTAGAGGAAAAGAGAAGCATCAATTTGTTGTTCAACTTATTTAGGCATTCATTGGCTGATTTTTTATGTGCCCTGACTGGGAATACGAACCCACAACGTTGGCATATCAGGAGGATGCTCTATAAACAATTGAGTTACCCAACTAGGGCCTGTAAATATTTTTAAAATATTAATACCAAGAGGTATTATTCCAAATGCACAAGGTGCATAAATTTTGAGAGAAAAGATAATCAGGTGAGGTTAGTACAAACTGAGAGGTGAAGGGGAGCTGGGATATATTACGTCCGCTCTCACCTGATCATTTACCCCAGCCAAATTAGATGGGTTCAAGCCCAGTACAGGGACTGAGTAATTTGCTAGGTGCCCCGGAGAGTGGAGGCGGGGGGCATTGCATCCGCAGAGGAGCCCCTGCCCTTCCTTAAGTTGGGAGAGTGAGGCTGTGTTTGGGACATCAGAGCAGTGCTGCTTGAATTCCCACCCACTGCACTGACCGAAGAAAGAACAAGGCATGTCCCTGAGGTTAGCTTTCCTCTCAAAATGTATGCACATTGTGCGTTTGGAATAATTCCTCTTGGTATTAATATTTTAAAAATATTTACAGGCCTCATTGAGCCTTGCTGAATGGTCATTACAAAGGTTGAATTGTGACAGTCAGCCGCAACCTCCAAATGCAATATTTAATACAAGAGACAGAATATCAAACTATATTTACTGTTTACAGTAGTAAAGGACAACAAAGAATGTACAAATTGTGAACAAACAGCAGAGCCAGCAGACACCACATCCACACCCCAACAGCAAAACACAAAGGAAAGGCAAGATTCCGGGCAAGCAAGAGATGATGGTCCAGGTCGCACTGTCCAGGGACCAGGAGGCAGAGCAGGGCCATCAGGCAGCAGGGGTTCCATACAGAAGGGCAGGAGAACTGAAAGTGTAATAGGTTTAGGTTCCAAAATGGTTCACAGAAACGAAACCACAGCTAACTCAGGAAAGCACATGAAGTCTGTGAGAACAACATGAAGTCATCTGTGCATAGGGCCCATCTGTAATCACACTTGGAAGTAGCTCTTTGACACAAAAAAGTCACTGCAAAATCAGCAATACTTAATCGTACTTGTTTATATAGAAACCATAATTATTCATCAGAAGCAAATACTGGAAGAAATCTGAGGGCACAAGTACTGCCAAGTGAGAAACATGACAATTGTTTTCCTCTATTAAAAGGGGACCCCTGAAACTAATAGAAAATAATAGTGAATATAAACTGTAACTGAAAAATTTAAAAAAAGAAAAAGCCAATTTCTGTTGCACCCTGCTTTGCCCATGCACCATCAGGGGTCCTGGGCCTGCCCTGCCCAAGGAGAACTGGAGGAACAGAGTGCCCAGGCCCGTGGTACTGAGGGACTCGGTTACTTGTCACCTTTTCAAAAGCATTCCAGTATCCTCCCTTCCACTTGACCATGTTCTCACAAAACTTAAACTTGCAATATTTAGCACTGAAAAAACCTACAAGACAGTGAGTGGACCTACAAGAAACAGTAAGTGGAAGTTTGTCTCCCCACAATGCCCCCAGAACAGCCCATAGAAGCACCCCCACTTTGGTGATGTGAGCTCTCTACAATGGACTAAGCAGGGGGATTTATTCAATACCCGGGATAAGACCCCTGTCTAGACTAAAAAGGGACATTCACACAACAAGCTTCGGGGAAATGTGGTGAGAGGGGGAAAGACAAAAAAACGAGAGCAAAAGCAAACCCCCAAAACCTTGCAACTCATGTTCCTAAACAGACATGACACTGGCTGGCCCGGTTCAGGTAAGGATTCGTCCCTGCAGTCAGTTTTGAGTTGCCCCGCAGTATGTCAGAGAGGAAAGGGATTTTTGTGGCTGTCCTTGGTTCCTGCAGCCTCCTTTGTGATTGGCATGGTCACGTGTTCACTATTCAACAGCAAATGCAAGGACGGTGACAAAGTGGGCCGGTCCCACTACAGACCACATCCCAAGAGGCAGCCAGTCGCCCGTGAGCCTCCTGTTTGCTGCTGGAACACGTCGATGGTATCTTCATCCTCCATCTCCAACTGGCAGGGTCGACGTGACAGGCACAGAGAGAGAGGGGACATCTGTTAGTTTTCTCGCCATCACAGGAACAAAACTGTTCCAACTGAACACACATGTGCATAGCATAGCACTGTCTCCCTCGCACAGGCGCACAACACCCACCACACCTCTGCTCCGGGGGCTGCTCCTGGGTCGCTAGGTCATATCAGAGAGAAGAGGCTTTGTTTAGGATTCCCAACAAGCTACTATTCAGCAGCCTTCCCCTAAGAATACCCACAAAAGAGTATTCAAAACTAGCTTTAACTGACAGAAAAACGAAGTCTCATTAAAAAATGAGCAAGTATCTAACATTGTTAGTGAAAATTAGACAAAGTCAGAGCCCCATTAGGAACATCCACAGAGTGGCGCCAAGTCCTCAGCACTAGCAGGGGCCACATACATCATAACAAGTGCAGTGGGTGGCGGTTCCAATGCAAACCAAATCAGAAAAGAACTCACGTGGTAAGGGACCAGCTGCGGGCTGTACCCCTGGTCCCCGCCCCTCCCCTTCAAGATCAGGGCAGAGAAGGGCAAAAACTCCCCACCTGCTCCTCCCAACACCACGGGAATGGACATCTGCCTTGATCTTTGTCCATTCTCAGAACAAAAGAACTTCTGCCAAATCACAGGCCTGCAGGCAGTAACATTCCCCAGAAACAGAGGAGTAGGTCCGGGTTAGCGGGCCCTGTGCTGCTGCAGACACTATGTGAACAGGAGCCAGAGTGACAGGCCGGAGGAAAGTGGTCTGGCCCCCACCCCAGAGCAAACCCCCAGGAATCCTCAGAGCCATCCGCCATCTCACAGCAGAAGAGTTCCTCAACTGAGCAGAAATATGTCGCCCTTTCACATGCGCCAGCCCAGTGGATTCTGCCTCTGTGAAGGGCAACACGGGAGTGAGACCCCAACAGTAGGTGACTGTGGATCACAAGGTCACCCAGCTGATGAATGATAAGAACGAGACTGGCCAAAACCGGTTTGGCTCAGTGGATAGAGCGTCAGCCTGTGGACTGAAAGGTCCCTGGTCTGATTCCAGTCAAGGGCATGTTCCTTGGTTGCGGGCACATCCCCAGTGGGAGGTATGCAGGAGGCAGCTGATCGATGTCTCTCTCTCATCGATGTTTCTAACTCTCTATCCCTCTCTCTTCCTCTCTGTAAAAAATCAATAAAATATATTAAAAAAAAACACACACACACACACACACACACACACACAAAAACACACAGACTGAACCTTGGCCTCCAACTCCATCTGAAACTTCACTGTGGGGCCTTGCAACGCAACATGCTGGGCAGACACTGAGACTGTTGGGAGGAGGTCACAGGCTTAACAAAAGCTGACTCCTGGCTGAAATGAAGGGGTACACTCTCCTTTCCATCCACACCCCTATACGTACTTGCTTACAGGGCACAAGAAGCAAGCCAGTAAGTTGGCTACAAATTGACTAACACTACAAGTTCAATGTCCAGACCACCAGGGGGTGTGCGTGCATCTGCCCATCTTGCCTAGACCCCTCTGCTGAGCCCCCAGCTCACCCGCTGCACCTCCCAGCCTGGAGGAGAATGTCCAACAAAGGACATTCTCATCTGAAACACTAAACTGCCCAATTAAAATGTTAAATATTCTAATAACTAGGAACATTAAAAAAAGTAAGGTATCCCATATAAACACCCATCAGTAGCTCCCCAACAAGAATATTTCAAACAGCAATTAGTCAAATGCAGGTCGACGTGGCCTCAAGACGCTGAAGCTGTTTTCATACCTGGGCCGGGGTGTCTGCTTCATTAATTGGCTGCCCATCGAACCTGAATCTAATCTGTCTCATTGACAAGCCCTGGAAAGAAAAGGCAAATAGAATTAAGTATTTCTAGGTAATGCATTAATTCAAAAACATCACATATTTACACCAGAATACCAGGATTCTGACCGGAGGATATCTTTCCATTGGTTTTTAGAGAAGGAAGAAGAGACAGAAACATCCATGAGAGAGAGACACAGATTGGTTTGCCTCCTGCACGCACACTGACCAGGATTAGCACAAATGCATTTGAGCTGTAAGTTCATGACACTAACAAAAATAACCACAACTGAAAAGGCTCAATTTACTGGTCACTGCGGGAGGATGCAAGGGAGTCAGCTCATTACTTTGAAAAATGGTAAAAGGAAAGAATCAAGCATTTTGTAGAAACCAAACTGGGATGAGGGATGTGTCTCCACAGCATTTTCCAGCTGCTGTGTGAAGAAGCCAAGGAACTGCTCTCAAATTCACTGTTCTGCGATCTCCCAGGAAGGAAGCCGCATACACACTGACCTAAGAGCAGACATGTGGTCACACTCCACCCCCAGAGGAAGAGGCAGCATTTTGCCTGGCCTGATGGGCACAATCTGGAGATGAAGAGGGCTGAAAAGAAAAGGCCACCAAGGAGTGAAGACACACATAAATGCGCACACACACAAATATGCACACACGTGCATACCAACGCACACATGTGCAGACACACATGCACACTTCCAGGACAGTGGAGCCCTGAACAGCCTGGACATGGGGTGACAGCAGAGTCCCACCCCGCCCACAGGCACACCTGCCGCTCGCAGTAGGCCTTCATCAGCTTGCTCAGCGGGGTGTGTCTCTTAATCTTGAACTGGACCACGGAGCCATCTTGCCCAGCCACTTTCAGGTTGATGTGGTCGTTCTCTGTCTTCACTCCCTCCTGCAAGAGACATGACACTGGGCCTCAACACCCAAAATAACCACTAAAGGGCAAATCTTTAAGTAATTGCTGGGGTTTTATTTTTAAGTCATTAAAAAGCAACCTAATTCTGAAAACTCTCCAGCAATCCAGTCACTCATGTGATGGTTTTATTTTTACACGGAAATTGTTTTTAACTTCTACTTGTGAAGCATCCATGTGTCAGGAAATGCAATGGAAAACTACAGAGTTCATAGATTGGTAATTCAAAGAAAAAGAATCTGTTCAATAAATCTAGAAAAACTGAGAGCAAGTCCACGTCTGCCACAGATCACTGTGAAGCCGGAGGGAGCCGTGGTAGGCCCGTCCTCCGGGGGGAGCGGTTGGTGCAGCAGCAGCTTCCACCTTCCAGCTGCCGCGGCCCGGGTAGTTCAATCAGCCCCACTGGTCAGGGGCACTCACAGTATTTATCTCGTGGAATTCCTGATTCGCTCAGCTCCTGAGCAACCACACAGGGAACGGATGCCACGAGCCCGTGTCCTGCAGCAGCAGCTCAGGCTGAGAAGCGTTTCCTAAGAACTAGAGAGAGGTGCCCGCAGAAGCGCCCGTGAGGGTCCTGCCGTCCCAGAGCCACCTGTTACCTGGCTCTGACTGTTTGGGAACGAAGAGTGATTTACCTTTGAACAAAACGATGAAAGTGACCCGAGTCAATCTGAAAATAAAGACTTGATGGACTCAAAGTGGTTCTGTACTTTCTCCAGCTGACACGCATGCTCCCTGCTTGGTGCATCCCCAGAAGAGCTGACCATGGCTGGGCTGCTGGCTTTGTGGAGGAGTCAGATCCGCTCTCCTTCCCTCCCTACTGGGAGGGCTGGGCCCTTTGCTCCCCCTCGCCATGTCGCCAGCTGTCCTAACAAAAGGGGCTGGGAGGCAGGCAGTCAATCCTACACATGGTTCGACATCCTACACATGGTTTGAGTGGGGGTGCCGCTCTTTCTAGGGAGCTCGGAATGGCCTGAGAAGTGGCCTTAGGAGGCAAGACCCCAGCAAGGAGCCTGAAGGTCATCCTGGGGTGGTGCTTACCCCACCGCAGCCTTGGGGGGCAACTTGGCCTGGCACCACTCAAGCCCCCCACTCTGCAATGTGGGCTCGTGTAGGCAAACCCCGTGACAGTGCGGGTGTGTGGGTGTGGGTGTGGGTGTGTGCGCGCTCAGGAACGCAGGGTCCCTCCAGCACACCTTCATTTCCCAGACAGTAAGGATACATTTGCTTTTGTTCAAATAAAGGTTTTGTTTTATAATAGTTATGCATTTATAGAGAAATTGCAAAACATGGAGAGAACGCCAGTACACCTCCCACCTGTCTCCCCAATGTTAGCATCTCACACCCTGGACATGTCACACTAAGACACCAGTGCTGGCACACCACTACCAATGAAATGCCGAATTCTTGCTATTTCACCAGTCTTTCCATTAATGTCCTTTTTCTGTTCTGGGATCCAATCCAGGGTACCACAACTGTACTGAGAGATATATTTTCCCAATGTTTTATTGTGTTAAAAAAATAATAATAATAATAACATATGCCGAAACCGGTTTGGCTCAGTGGATAGAGCGTCAGCCTGCGGACTGAAGGGTCCCGGGTTCGATTCTGGTCAAGAGCATGTACCTTGGTTGCGGGCACATCCCCAATGGGGGATGTGCAAGAGGCAGCTGATCAATGATTCTCTCTCATCGATGTTTCTAATTCTCTATCCCTCTCTCTTCCTCTCTGTAAAAAATCAATAAAATATATATTTTTTTAAAATAAATAAAAAATAACATAAAATGTACCATTTTAACCACTTCCAGTGGTATTAAATACATTCATAATGTTGGGTGGCCATCACCAATATCCATCTTCAGAACTCTCTTCATTTTGTAAAACTGAGCCTCTGTCCCCACTGAACACTAAATCCCCTCCCCAGCCCCTGGCACCCTCCCTTCTGCTTCTGTCTGAATTTGATGACTTCATGTCCCTCATACAAGTGGAATCATACCGTGTTTGCCTTTTTGTGACTAGCTTATTTAACTTAGCGTACTGTCTTCAACGTGCATCCATGTCATAGTATGTCAGAATTTCTTTTCTTTAGAAGGCTGAATAATATCCCATTGTATGGATGGACCACATTTTTGATGTCATCCATCCATGAATGCTTGGGTTGCTTCCACATTGTAGCCACAGTGAATAACGCTGCAGTGAGCATGAGTGTACAAATATCTCTTGAGACCCTACTTTAAATTATTTTGATTGTGTACCCAGAAGGGAATTAATTGCTGGGTCATCTGGTAGTCTATATTAATTTTTTGAGGAACCTCCACACTGTTTACCCAACTGCTGCACCAGTTTACATTCCAACCAAAAGTCATGGGGATTCCAATCGCTCCATGTCTTCACCAACACCTGTAGGTTTCTTTTTTTTCTTTTTTTTTTTTTTAATAGTAACTGTCCCAATAGTTGTGAAGTCTTGATGACTTGCAATTCCCCAATGACTGGTGTTGTTGAGCATCTTTTCATGTCCTTATTGACCATTTGTTTTCTTTTTATGTTTTATTTATTGATTTTTTAAAAAGAGAAAAAGGAAGTAAGGGAGAGAAAACATTAATTTGTTGTTCCACTTATTTATGCATTCATTGGTTAATTCTTATATGTGCCCTCACCAGAGGTGGAACCCACAACCTTGGCCTATCAGAATGACACTCCCATCAACTGAGCTACCCAGCCAGAGCTCTTATTAGCCATTTGTATATCTTCTTTTGAGAAATGTCTATTTAAATCCTTTGCCCATTTTGGGGGGAAAATTTTTTTTCAGTTGTTGAGTTTTAGAAGTTCTCTATATATTCCAAATATTAATCCCTTAATACATATATGATTTGCACCTATCTTCTCCCCTTCTCAGGTTGCCTCTTAACTGTTAATAGCACAAAATTTCTGTAATTTTCATAAAGTGGGTTTGTCTGTATTTACTCTTGTTGCCTGTGCCTATGGCATCATATCCAAGAAATCACTGCCATACTCAATGCTGTCAAGCTTTTGTCCTGTTTTCTCCTAAGAGTTTTATGGGGTGAGTTTTACATTTGGGTCCTTGACCCATTTTGAGTTAACTTTTGTATGTGGTGTTACAAAGGGTCCAACTTAATTCTTCTGCATGTGGACAGAGGAAATATTTGTTTTTATAATGAAAAAACATGATTTGTTCAAACAAACAGATGCAAGAACCAAAACACAAAACAAACAGAAACTCTGAATCACAGGGCAGCAGCTGCAGACCAGGCAAAGGAAGGCAGCACTGGGCAGAAGGCCTCACCAGGAACAATGGGGGCACCAGCTCCCACAGGGAGCACATACAGCCAGGAAAAGCCCCAGGTACCTCTCCTCTCCAAGAGGGACACCAAGAGCAATGGCTGTACCAGACCCCGGTGAACTCCTAATAAACAAGGAGTAAGAGAAACCCAAAACTAGAAACTACAACCACGATTTACTGCTGACCCACAAGGCCTTCCTTCGAAGCCAGCATGATGGCCTGGGAGTGTGCCTGCCCCTCCTCGCCAAGAGGGGCGCTACAGGGACCAGTGGGTCCAGCGATGGGAGGCCGGGCGCACCCTGGGGGGACAGACAGCAGAGGAGAGTGGGTGCACCCTGCAGGGCTCCTCAGCAGGCACAAAGGGCACTGCAAACTGTTTATCCTTTTGGACACAGTCCAAACAAGTTTGTTCAACTGAAAGGACCCTGGAAGTTGACCGTGTGGAAGAGTTAAGTTTAAACCACTGGAGAAGTGAGTATAGTGTGTATTCCACTAAATGTAAACTTCAGTAAGAGGAAGCCACCCAGAAATCAAAGAAAGGCATTTATATTTGGCCAAATGACCAGGCTGAGAGGAGTGGTATAAAAGGCTGAGCTGGAACCAAAATGTACAAAGCAAAGGCGACTCCAATTGTAGTGCAATCTTGACTCAAGGCAGGGCGCGGGCTGGCTTCCACCATCAGCCAGCGGGCACACGCCTTGTTTACTTAAATGAGGCATGCCTGCAAATTTGACATGATTGAGGGCTGCAATCTCTAGTACCGGGCTGGTATCAGAAGCCTGCGTGCAAAGCATTCAACTCAACAGCAGACCTTCCTCTCGGTCAATAAACAAACCCTGACAGTGCAGACCGAAAGCTTTGGAAACATCCTTTCTATGTTATATAATGAAAGGATAATATGCAAATTGACTGAACAGCAGAACAACCGGTAGCTATGATGTGCATTGACCACCATAGGGCAGACGCTCAACACAGGAGCTGCCCCCTGGTGGTTAGTGCGCTCTCACTTGGGGGCGGGGATGGTGCCGCGCACCACAAGCCAGGCTGATGGCTGGTGAGCACAGCAGTGGTGGCTGGAGCCTCTCCCGCCTCCGTGGCAGCAGTAAGGAAGTCCAACTGGGGCTTAGGCCGGCTCCCCATGGACATCCCCCAAGGCCCGCCATCAGCTGGACATCCCCACGGGCTGCCAGACTACAAAAGGGCGCAGGCTGGCCTGAGGGACCCTCTCCTCCCAGTGCACAAACGTCGTGCAGCAGGCCTCGAGTGTTTTAAATAAGCGTAGTTAGCACAACAGCTGTGGACGTCCCCACAGACTGACAGCCGTTTCAAAACCCTAGAGCGACAATTTTCAACCAGTGTGCCACAAGAATTTTTAAAACTTGCAACCTGACTATTTAGTCAGGAGCACTGACCTCTTTTCCCTTAGACTGTCAAATAAAATGACCACAGCCAGCAACACAACAATCATCTGGTGTGAATGAATCACAATTATACCTATTTTTTTGGTCAGATCAGCAAAAAAATGTAGTTTTTGGTATGCCGTAGAATTTTAGTAATAAGTTTATGTGTACTATGAGATTTTAAAAAGATTGAAAATCACTGTGCTAGGCCCTGGCTGGGTAGCTCAGTGGTTGGCAAGCCATCAGTATAGCCAAGGTTGCAAGTTAGAGTACAACCAATGAATGCATAAATACATGGAACAACAAATTGATGTTTCTCTCTCCCTAAAAACAATAAATAAAATTTTACATAAGCGGGGGGGGGGGGGGGGGAGAGAAGCTAAAAAGAAAAAAATTAATAGAAAATTTAAAAAAGAAGCCCTGGCCAGAGGTTAGAGCATCGACCTCCTACTGAAGGGTCCTAGATCGACTTCCAGTCAAGGGTTGGAAGGTTCAATCAGGCCTGGCTGGGGCGTGTGCGGGAGGCAACCAATCCATGTATCTCTCTCACATCGATGTTTCTTTCTCTCTCCCTCCCTCCCTTTCTCTCTAAAAATCAATTTTAAAAAACTATCTTCAGATGAGGATTAACAGCAAAACAAAAAAATCGCTGTTCTAGAGAAGCGCACGCCAGGGGGCGCTACAGGGACCAGTGGGTCCAGCGATGGGAGGCCGGGCGCACCCCGGGGGGACAGACAGCAGAGAGGAGAGTGGGCGCACGCCGCCGGGCTGTATGGGAAAAGCGACAGTGCGCAGGCAGACCGACCACCGCCCCCCTTCCCAGAGGGTCGCAGACGTGGGACCCACAGCGCGGGGCCTAGTGGGGGTGGGCCCCCGCGATGGAGAAGGTCTTAGGGAGGGGCGGTCCCCGAGAGGGGTCAGGGCGGGAGAGAGGGTCCGAAATCCCCGGAACTGGGGTCAGGGCGGGAGAGAGGGTAGGGTCCCCGGCGGCAGACTCCCGAGAGAGGGGAGTCTGGATGCGGCAGGGAGGTCCCGAACCCACCAAGGGTCCCGGCGGGAAAGGGGCGGCAGTGGCGGGGGATCGGGGTCCCGACAAGGGGTCGCCCCGCTCTACCGCGGCGCTCGGCATGGGCTCCGCGGACCCCGAGCCGGTGACGCGGGGCGAGAGGTCAGGCTGCGCGCGGGAATCGGAGGGGGCGGGGCGAGAGCGGAGCGGCGGGGGCGGACCCTAAGCGAAGGGCGGAGCCTAAGCGAAGGGCGGAGCCTAAGCGAAGGGCGGAGCGGCCTGGACCGTGGGGGCGGAGACTGGGCCGGGGCAGGGCGGAGCCTGGCCGGGCGGGGGGAGGGGAGCCCGGCGGCGCGACTGCGGGGGGAGGGGCGGGAGGCCCGGGCGCCGGGGCGGCCCAGCCGGCATCGCGGTCCCTGGCCCCGGGGGGCCGTGCGGGGCCGCGGCGAGTGTCGGAAGCGCGGAGGGGGCTGAAGGGAGCGGCGCGGGCGAGGGTCGTGCGCGGAGCCCGGCCCGCGCCCACCGGCCCTTACCTTGGGCTTCTCCTCGGACATGGCTGCGCGCTGTGGCGGGTGGCGGGGCGGCGGCAGGGGATGAGGCAGCGCGGGAGCGGGCGAGTCACGCTCTCAGCCCGCCGCTCTCCCGCCGCAACTGCCCGCGGGGCCGCGCTTTGCCCCCCAAATCCTGGCGCGCCGGTTGGCCGGCGCGAGGTCACGTGGCGGAGGCGCGTGCACGACGCGCGCGCCCGGGGCATGGAGCGCGCGCCCGGTGGGGCCGAGGTTCCCGGCGATTGGGAGTGCGTCACGGGGCGGGGCCCCGCGCCATCCCCGCGCCCCAACGCCGGGGGGCGCTCAGGCACTGAGGGGTGGGGGTTGGGCGCGCTGGGACCTCCGGAGCCCTCAGGGCATCCAGGGCGGGGTCGCTCCGGACGTCGAGCTAGGGAGGGGTTTGGGGAGGGAAGTGGCCTACAAAGAGGTAGGCCTGGAGGCCAGGCCAGGTGCAGAGTCAGTGGCCAGGACTGGTGCACTCTCTTGGGGTCAGTGGGCCTGGGTGCTTCCTGGAAGAGGTGCCTTCACCCAGGTGCCCAATGTCAGGTCATCAAGGACTACAAGAGGGAACCAAGAGGGCGGGCCAAGGCTGACCCTCCCATCGGCTCCATCCACCGAGGACATTGCATTTGTTCCTTGTGAAGCCCACATACACTCAGGTCTGGCCTTCACCCTGAGTTGCAGGTGGACAGGGCCATAAACAAGGATTGGGGATGTAGAGTGTCTTTCTCCATCCACTGCTCACTCTGATCTTAGCCAGGCTTCCCTCTGAGGCTTCCTCTCCTTGTGTCTAGTCCCCATTTGAGGTACTGAATCTGGCAAGTGAAAGCTGGTCACCTGGGGGAGATGGTGGGATGGGTGAAGGAGATCCTCCTGTGACTATTTTGCTAACATTTCTGGAGTGCACACCCTGCACCAGATGCTAGTACTCTGCACCTAATCCTCACAGCAACCCATTTCACAGGTGAGAAAACTGAGGTGTTCAGAGGTTAAATTCCATACCTGAGGCCCCAGAGTTAGTAAGCAGTACGGCTGGGATTTGAAAGCAGACTGTTGGCCATTGAGATTGACCAGTGTGCCCTACACCAATCAGGGCAAACCCAGGGTTAGACTCCCACCAAGATGGACCACGTGGGTGCTAAGGCGGACACTGGAAATGTGCTGGAGGAGAAGAGTCAGGAGGTCCTTTCAGTACTTTGAGATGCACATTCTTAGAAAGCCCTCGCTCTTCCTACCCTCCCTGCCTGTAATCCTAATGCTCTCAGGAGAAATGGACCCGTGAGGGCCAACATTTATCACTCAGAGTGTGCCAAGCATGGTATCAAGCTTGCATCATCCCATTAAAGCCTCAGAAAATTGAAGTAGTGATCCCTATTTTGTCAATTAGGGAACTAAGGTTTAGTGAGAGGGTGGACTGCATCGGATCAGGCAGCTGGGAAATAGCAGGGCCTGGATATGAATTTAAGTGACAGAACCATTTCCAGCTTAAGACTGAGCCAGCTGGGTTCCACTCGTTTCCTGTTAACGTCTCTAAACCATAGAGCCAAGTGTTCGTGGTCTCTCATTTCCCAAACCACCTTGACTCTTAAAAATTCAATTTCTTGGCCAGAGATACATTGAGGAGAGGGGAAGGGGGCTCCTCGAAACGGAGCTGACATGTCACAGGTTGACAAAGTCTCTCCGTGAAAGGTCCCCTCTCACCTGGGTCCAAGGATTTGATCCCTTTCACCCGGGAATCTGGACTGTGGCCCTTCTCTGCCAGAGGATCCCTGGGTAGCATGGCCGACTCAAGCTATGCTTCCGGCAGAGGGGAGCCTTCAGGAACCAGACCCTTCCAAGGCAGAGATGGACCGTGGGAATCGAGCCCCAAATTGTTGGTTATGGTGTGGCTTTGGGTAGCAGTGTCTGGATCCATCAACAACCTAAAACAGTATCAATTACAAAATATAACATCATATGTGCTACATACACATGAAGGTATTACGGATGAAAAACACATCCTGGTTTTAGACTTAATTTGTGATAAATATATAATTTAGAATTGATACAGCATCTAAATGTGTTACAATAAGAAATTAGACTACAGCCCACACATGTAACGAAAGGTTTTGTACATATTTTAAATATGTAAAAAAAAAAAAAGAGTAGTTGATAACAGGAAAAAATGCTCATATGATGATAAGTTGTTGTTTTTTTTTAAGCAAATTATAAAATTACTGTGGCCCTGGCCAGTGTGGCTCAGTTGGTTGGGCATCATCCTGTGCACTGAAAATTTGCCAGTTCGATTCCAGGTCAGGGCACATGCCCAGGTTCTGGGTTCCATCTCCCTACAGGAGGCAGCCAATCGATCTTGCGTTATCACATCAACGTTTCTCTCTCCCTCTCCCTTTCTCTCTCTCCCTATAAATCAATAAAATATTTTTTTAAATAGAAAATACCCTATTGTGGTTTCTGGACAACCAGAAAATCTATATTAAATGCTTTGAAAATTTGAAGAAATCAGATAGCTACCAAAACAGAGAAAAAATTTCTCTGAGGGGCAATGATCCCACAAAGAAGGGAAGTGATTTTTACCTTTGAGACATCTGGAGATTAGTATGATGTATTATTCAGCTCAGGCTGCAATGACAAAACACCACAGACTAAGTTATTTAAATAACAGTCACTTTTGTTCTCACAATTCTGGAGGCTGGAAGTCTGAGATCAATGTACCAGCAGGGTTGATTTCAGGTGAAGCCTCTCTTTGGCCTGCAGATGGCCACTGCTTCCACATGTCCTTCCCTCTGTGTGTGCATGGAGAGAGGGGGAGTAAGAGAGAAAGAAGGAGGGAGGGAGGGAGGGACAGAGAGAGAAGGCAGTCCATAATGTATGCAATGGGCAAGAAGTTAAAACACTGAGCACAACTTTTGAGTCTCATAGAATGGAAGAGACAGTAACTGGGCATGGCCAACAGCAAGATAAATTGGGGGGAAGAGGCGAGGGGATGGCTCTGATAAATAATCTGAACCTTGAGGACTATAATAAAGAAGTAAGGCTGAGGTGTAAATAGATCAGTCGTCACAAAGAGTGAAACCCCAGCACCCAGGCAGTTCACTCCCAAATTGGGTTAGGCTGATTTGCTCTCTTTCCCATTGCCAGCCTGAAGCAAAAGGAAATTCTCTGGAGGAAAATTACATCAGCCAGGGCCTCAAATTAACTAAAATATTGTCATACACGGTATCCAGAATTGAATAAAAGTTTACAAAGAAAACCAAAGACAAATGATCCAAAAATCAAGAAATATACTTATATATTAAATATATATCTAAAACTCACAGGAAAATAGGCATTATCAGATACCGACTTGAAAGTCACTTTAAATAATGTATTCTAGGAAATAGATTATTCCATACAAATTTTCAGCAGAGAAGTGGAATCTATAAAAGAGAATCAAATATAAATTTGGAAACAAAAATACAATCACCAAAATTATGGGGGGGGGGGAAATGGCAGTAGATGGGTTTAACAGATTAGACACAATGAAAGAGAAGATTATAAATTGGAAGACATGTCAAAAGAAAATATTCAGACAGAAACAAAGAGGGAAAGAAGTATGGAAGATAATAAAAGGTCAAACATACTTATAAAATAAAATCCCAGGTGTGAAAAGAATATACCAGAAGCAATATTTGAAAAGATAATAAAAGGATTTTTAAAAATTCACCAACAATAACACATCACAGATTACAAAGAAACTACTAACCCAAAGCAGAATATATATATATGGAAAACTACACCTCCATAAATGATAGTAAGGTTGCTGAAAACCAAAGACAAAGAGAATATCAGCCAGACATTTAAAGGAGAAACAAAAAGACTTACATCAGACTTTGCAATAGAGACATGGAAGCCAAGTGACAATGGAATAACATCTACAAAATGCTGAAAGAAAATAACTACCTACATTAAGTTTTATAACAATTAAAATTTTATATAAAAGTGAAATAAAGCAAATCATCAAGAATTCATTGTCAGAAAGCATGCAGTAAGGGAAATACTAAAAGAATATCTTCTGGCAGAGGTAAATTGATCCCATGTGGAAGCATAGAAATACAAAAGGTTTACTGACCCAGCAACAGTAAAACAACAACAATAATATCTTCTGAACACCCATCCACTTATGCATCCACCCATTTTCTCACCCACCTATTTACCCCTTCACCCATCCATCGTTCCACCCACCCATTCATCCACCCATACACCCATCTACCCACCTACTCATTCACCCAACCATCCATCACCCCAACCATTCATCAATTAACCCAACCATCCATTATATACCCAGTCACCCAAGTACTCATGCACCCATCCCATCTATTAATTCATTTCACAAGTGCTTGCTGTGCTCATGGCAGGTACTGATGCTGTCCTGGGGCTCAGCGCTTCCTTGAGAGGTCCTGCTGTGCCTGATCCTCCCTTCCTGTCTGCCCATCCTGTGGAGTGTAAGTCCCAGCATCAGACGGGCAGAGAGCCTTTCAGCACAACCCAATGTTTGTGAAAGTCAATTTCCTGAAGTAGATCCATAGAAGATAGTTGGACTGATTGGTGGATTGATGGATAGATGGATGGACACATGGTTTGGGGATAATGGGCGGACGAATGGACAGACAGATACACTGTTGGTTCTGCTTCTGTGGTTAAACCTACATTAGGTGCCAGAAGAATCGAATAGTAGATCTGAGTTAGAGAACAGATCGTAGCAAAGGAAGGCTCTTCAAGTAGGTGGCCAGGCAAAGCTCACACACCTGAAATGGAGTGAGTGAAGTCAGGAGTTGCCAGGATGCCTGGAAAGGTGTGCCAGGTGAGGGCCTTGGTGTGTTCCAGGCATGAGGCTGCTCTGGTGCTGAAGGAAAAGAGAAAGATGCTGTAGGAGGAGAGAAAGATGTAGGTGGAGGAGAGCTGCGGCCTTTTTCTAAGTGCTGTGAAAATCATGGCGGGGGTGGGGTGGGTGTGGAGTGGGTCGCCACAATCATATTTGCAGTTTAAAGGGGTCCCTCAGGCCAGGGAGGAGAAGAGTCTGCAGGTGCCAGCCGTGCCCCAGTGGAGCAGAAGGATATGGTGTGGACCTGGGCAGAGAAGTGCGGGGATGCTACAGTGCTCTGCAGACAGTAGGGCTCGGTGAGAGGGTCTGGCTTGGGCTGGTCATGGTGAGAGTCCTATGGGATCAGGGAGAGGTTTGGTGGAGGAGGAGTGTGGAGTCACGGTCACCTGGGAACCTTGGAGCCCGGGCCAGGGGAGAGAGGAGGGTGAGGCTGTGCCATCTGCAGCCCCCGACAGTCCCAGGCCTGCTGGCTCTGACCCTAGAACCCAAACCACATGTTTTCAGAGCACAGCACGAGCTCTCAGTGTCCTCTGATTTTGGCGTCTGAACACTTGGAATTCAGTTGCCTGTCCCTGCCCTGTGGCTGGGCATGCAGGCTTCTCATGGGCTGGCTCCACCTCTCCATGCCCTCCCTTCTTCCCTTGGTCAGTGCCTACCTGGGAAAGGGCACAACCTGGCAACCTTCTTAGGACTTAGGCTCAGATCTCCTGAGCAAGCTGCATGCTCCCACCCATCAGTTTCCTTTCCGAACTCACGGGGGAGGAGGGGAGTTTGAGTGTGGAGTGTAAGGCTTCCCAGCAAGCTCAGGACAGCAGTGCCTCCTGCTTGGGGCCAGCCCCATCACTCAGGTCCTGCGTGTGAATCATCCAACCTCCTCCCAAGTGCCAGCTTGCCTCTGCATGGCCACTGCCCATCCGTCTCCCAGTTAGCAACCCTCTGTGGCAAGCAGGCTACTCTTTTTTTCTGTTAATATATTTTTATTGAGTTCAGGGAGGAAGAGAGAGGGAGAGATAGAAACATCAATGATGAGAATCATTGATTGGCTGCCTCATATATGCCCCCTACTGGGGATTAAGCACGAAACCCAAGTGTGGGCCCTGACTGGGAATCGAACCCTGATCTCCTGGTTCATAGGCCGATGCTCAACCACTGAACCAGGCCAGCTGGACTGACTAACTATTCTTTATGCCTGGTTAACTATTTTATTACCTAGTTAAATATTCTTTATACAAGCTAACTATTCATTATGCCTAGTTAACAATTCTTTATACTGGGTTAACTACTGTTTATATTGACCTAGTCAACTACTCTTTTTTTTTTTTTTTTTTCTGTGTTAGGTTGAAATTTTTCGAGTCAACTACTGTTTTTTTATTATTATTAATATATTTTATTGATCTTCCACAGAGAGGAAGGGAGAGGGATAGAGAGCTAGAAACGTCGATGAGAGAGAAACATCAACCAGTTGCCTCCTGCACACCTCTCACCGGGGATGTGCCCGCAACCAATGTACATGCCCCTGACCAGAATCGAACCTGGGACCTTCCAGTCCGCAGGCCGACACTCTAACCACTGAGCCAGACTGGTTTTGGCGAGTCAACTATTCTTTATGCTGAGTTAACAACTCTTCAGCTTAGGTTTCAATCGGAGAAACCATTGTTGCTCCAGCCGGGAGCCCCTGACTCCTGAGCTGACACAGGGGCCACACCCTCCCTGCTGTGACCTCTGGACATGAGTCCCTGAGACTGAGTAACTGGAAGTGGTTTTGTGATTTTGTAAAAATGCTGAAAAACAAAACAGCAATGCTGTTACTTGGGATACACAGTTGGAAATCGTGAGGCAGGAAGAAAATGACATACATCACCCTGCCTGACATACTCACCAACTTAACTGGGCCGAATATGATCGCTTGCAAAGCAGACAGGAGGAGCAAACACACACAAAACCGAGGGCTTAAGGCTGGGTCCTGAGAGGAGCGGTGCCGGAGACAGCGTTAGTGACGGCTGAGAATTAGTGTCAAGGAAGGCCAGCCAGCTGGTGGGGATCCTCGGAGAGGGACAGGGCTCACCGTGGTCCAGGGGCCAGCAGGGAGCGGAGGACAGGGGCAGGGACAGGGCTCACCACCCATCTGTCATCTCGAGATGCTGGTAAACAGCATCCTCTTGGAAACATTAGTAAAAGAGTAAGGCTTCTTGGCAGGCCAGCACCCCAAGTTCACTCCAAGTTCAGCTCCCATGATCAAAGAAAATTCATTTTGTGGACACAGCGCTCCTCCCCCTAAGCTTAGATAATTAGAATCTGTGGAATTACTCAAGAATGTTATGTTGACTGTATTTGGTGATCTATCTGAAGTTAGGAATTGTTCTTAGTATTCAGGCTTTCCAACCAACTGTGGATTAATGATGCTCTTCAGCTCTGGAGAGAAAACCCATCAAGCCAAGGAAGTCTCCACTGACCTGGCCAATGGGCCTCTCTGCACAGGAAAGGACACACACTGGGGCCTCTGTAACCAGTGTTACTGAGGAAGATGGCACCATCTCAAGTGGACGCAGTTCCCGTCAGCTAGATGTGGCCCTGGGGAGGCAGGTGACTGTCCGGCCAGGAGTGCGCTCCTGCCAATGGAATTGAGTGGAGGTGACTGTCACTTCCCCACTGTCCTCGCCACCTGCTGGCCGGGGACACAGCACTTGAAGAGCCCAGCGGACACCCAGCCCCGAGACTTCGGGGGGAGGAGAGCTGCCACCCCTGAGAAACGCCTCTGGGCTGAGCCACCAGAATGCTGATGTCTGTCCGATTCAGCAGCCATGGGTAACAAGTCCAGGTAGTCCACAATGTGTGAAGAACTTCTAACCTTCCACGTGTGGCTCCTTTCACTCACAAAGGCCACTTGGGGGCTATGTCCCCAGCAGAATACATGGGACCAGGGACAAAGGGTGGCAGCAGGACTGCCCACTCAGCCCCTCCCAGGGGCCCATCCGGGGAGTTGGTGCCTTCGGTGCCTCTCAGGCTTGGCCCGGCACCTGTACCAGGGGACATAGTAAAGAGTGACTGGTGCTGGGTCCTTCAGCTCCTCCAAGTGGACATGCGGCCAGAGAACGTTCAGTAGTGGCAATGCTAACTGTGAGGGATGCGGGTTTCTGGGAAGTATCAGGCCGTGGCGAGTCTGTCTGGGGACTCAGGAGCCAGCTGCTGTGCCTCCTGTTGGAGTGAGCACGAATGACCACTGAATCAGCCACTGCCTGGCCAGGGCGTGGTCCCTGTGACCTGCGGGAGCAGCTGGACATGTAGGGGTGCTGCGGAGAGGGGGCCTAAAATGGAGAGTGGGGAGATTGGGGAGCCTCGGGACCACTCACAGTGGCAGTTCCAGGGCTTGTCCTGCCTCCTTCCTGGTCTCATTTCTCAGAAACTGACAGAACCACCTTGCCGAAGTGCTGACAGGACAGAGTATCTGACACTCAGGTTTCCCTGCTCTCCTTGCCTCTCCCACCAGCGGTCAGGCCTGCTTCTCTCAGCCGCCAGGGTCCTAGGGCTCTCAGTGATACCATAGGCCAGCATCTGCCTGCACTGTCAACTGTACCAAACACACACACACACACACACACACACACACACACACACACACGGCTGTAGGAACCCCTTTCACATCCCATGTGGTTCAGGGTTTCTGTTCAGAGTTCTGGTTCTGGAGAAGGGCTGCACACAAATGAAAGAGACTAGAAGAAATTTAAGTTGGCAATACGGGGGACCTGCGGGAGCCCACCTCTAGGGGAGGACTACTGCTAGATTCTGGTCTTGCTATCCCTTTTATAGAGACTATGAGATACACTCATTACCCTTAAGCAGGTAATAAATGGATTATCACATCAGTAAGGATTTACATGGTTATTTGATAGGGAAGTTGCCTCAGTTACCATAGTCTCAATCAGACTTGATCAACTTTTTTATTAGTGAGACAATGATCGGTTTCGGCACAGGGCTGAGCTCCCATTTACCCAGAGAACTGACTTCCAGATGAGGCTCTGGTTTGGGGATACTTACCTCCACCCATCTTTCAAAGCATTATAGTCCCCTTGAAATGAGGTGGGCACTTGGGCAGAATTCTACCAACACTTAAAATAAGCACCATGGACACTTTGATCCAGAATTCTTCTAAGAACTGACCCCACGGTTCACTCACACCCCATGCCAAAGCAGCACGAACGCACTTGGCTTGGGAACACAGGGCCCCCAAAGGGGACGGAACGGGTGCTGCAAGGCCACCCGGGAGGCAGTGGCCGCGTGCACGGATGCACGCACAGGATGGAGCCCTGCGACACGGACCAGCTCTGGAAGGACGCCCAGACCAGGTGATGGGGACATGGCCACTATCTCCCCATCCAACTTTTCACCTTTTAACTGGCAGTGATTTCTCCTGAAGAGCAGGCACGATGACAAAGCATCTCACTCACTGTCCTCATCTTTTCAAACAGGTGTCACCACCATCCGAGTTCTTAAATGAGGCCAAGGTTGATGTGAGCTTCCCATGCAGACTGGAGACTAAGAATTGGCCAGGTCCAAGGTTACCCTGTCATCACACCTGGGGTAGAGACACGGCCTCCTGCCTCCCACATTCTAGATGGAGGCCGGTAACCTCTAGATGTTTCAGAGCGGAGGAGCTAGCGTTGACCTGCCCTGTGTCCTTTCACCTGGAAGTGGTAGAGTACAGCTGGGTCCAGCGGGGCAGGCTCACACTTCCCTCGGGACTGACCACCATCTCCAGACACAAACTCAGCACAGAGGAAGTCCCAGAGTCCCAATGACTGACACAATGGTAAAAATGGCTCAGCAGCAATTCAGAGAGGGAGGGGCTGCTCTCCGTGAACCAGGCATTGAAGAACCCCTAAAAGAGAGGGGCGGAGTCTGAGTGCCTGTTGATAGCTATGTGTTTCAAATGGTCACCAAGGAGCAAAGCTCAAAGGCAGAACTGCTTTCTCCTGGGGTTCTCTGTATCTTATTCCAGCTAAGTAGTAGGGAAACCTAGGTTGGGGAGTGGGGGGGGGGAGGGTTAGGGTGGGAGGAAGGGAGGAGTGGGTGCTGCACTGAGAGCTAACAGCAGGCTGGGCGGGGGGCTGAGGGCAAGAGCACGGGAGTTTCGGGGGAAGGCATGGTCATTCCCCGTCAGCCAGGGTATGAAAGCTGAGAGTGCTCACATATCACACGGTGGGTTTAGAAGTCCATCTGTATCTAGAAAGCCTCACTGCCCTTACTCTCCAAGTTCAGACAGTCCCTAACTTATGATGGTTCTGACTTATGATTTTTCAATTTTACAATGATGCAAGAGCAATACAAATCCAGCAGAAACTGTACTTTGGGGCTTTTCCTGGGGTAGTACATGCAGTGTGATCCTCTTGTGATTCTGGGCAGCGGGTGAGCTAAAGCTGCCTGTCAGCCATGTGATCACAGGGATCAAAACAGCTGACACCCGCCAAAACCGGTTTAGCTCAGTGGATGGAGTGTCAGTCTGCGGACTGAAAGGTCCCAGGTTTGATTCCGGTCAAGGGCATGTACATTGGTTGCGGGCACATCCTCAGTAGGGGGGTTTGCAGGAGGCGGCTGATCGATGTTTCTCTCTCAGCGATGTTTCTCTCTATCCCTCTCCCTTCCTTTCTGTGGAAAATCAATAAAAATATATTTTAAAAAAACACATACACACACACACACACACACAAAAAAAAAAAAAAAAAAAAACAGCTGACAACCGACATGTCTGTCTTCCCTGTCAAACAGCTCTGCCCAACTGCACGCTCACGTGAGCGGCTGAGCACGTCATTGTGAACTTGGCTGAGCTCTAATGCTGGGTCTGTTAGGTGGGCAAATCGCACGCTTTTTCAACTTAGAACGAATGGGTTGTTATCAAGATGTAACCCATTGTTAGTCGAGGAGAATCTACAGCCATATCAATACCACTAAGAAATGAAACAAGCAACACAGAGTATTCAGCAAAAGCATGTATTAAACCATTTATTGGAAACTGGTTAAAAATTAAGGCACTCCAAACATTGTGGTTTCTTGAGGTTATAATTTTTGGTTGCTTTCAGAACTATTTCAGGGAAAAGCATGTGGACTGGGGTGGCCTTCAGACGCCCTGGTGAGGGCTCCATGTCTTGTGAGAGGATTAAATACACTGTGCTCACTGTATTTACCAACCCCTAGCTCTACTGTCAGCTCAGCAACCTACATTGAGTGATTTTATATACATACTAACGACTATGTTAATACAAAGTTCATTAAAGTCTATTACAAAGTTTCTCCGATGAATACACAGCAGAAAGTAAAAATTATTAGGCTGCTTTAAAATATTAAGGAATGTTTCATAACACTGTAAATTGCTGCTAAATGCCCAGGTGAGAGAAGTAAGACTACAGACTCTGTTAAAGGTTAGTTTTTCAGTTTTGTAGAATCGTTAATTCCCAGCACCGGTCTCCGTGGTTCAAGGCGTGTCATGCTGTTTTGATCATCCAGGTCTGCATGTGAACTTGATGTGATGGGAGAGCAGCAGGAGTGTGAAGACTGAATGCATGGCTTCTTTTGTGTGCCTGTTGGCCTACTTTCACGAAGCTGAATGTTTTTCTAATTCAAAGCAATCTGGCGCTGGGGAGTATGTTCAGATTTAAGAGAGGCGGCTCCCGCTGTCCCTTCATTGTCTGCTGCTGTCCCTGCCATGAGTTCAGTCTATTACAGAAGCCACATTTCTTGCTCTGAAAGAAATGGAGCCATCCTATATGGTGCCACAGGGCACCCGGAGGCCAACGACCTTGTGAGAACCCACCTCTAAAGGGAAGTCTCAGGACACGCCTGAGCCAAAGGAGTGTGGCTCAGAGCCAGGGTCATCTTAGAAGCAGGACAATCACCATTGTTTCTGTGTAGTGTGTGGAGATTCCCTCAGCTGGCCCCGGACACCCCACTTCCCAGGGCACAGAGCCCTTCCTCCTCAGGGCTGGCACACAGCCCAATGGCAGGAGAGCTCCGAGCACCTCACAACTGGACTGATACCTGTGTCACTGGGGCTAGAAGAGCGAGCAGGAGCATGGGGGTACCCATCTTCTGCCTTAGGGAGGTTGTTTCAAAACTTCATTTATAATAGAGGCTTTCATTGGATAACAAGCTTCATGGTCTGCTAAAGATACAAATTAAAATGTCATACAATGCATGGTCTGAACATTGATAGTGAAGTTTCCTGGTGAAATCTTTTAGGTGAGGAAATTAATCTAGGATTTTTTTAAAAAAGGTTTTCAATGAGCCGAGACTGGTTTGGCTCAGTGGATGGAGCGTCGGCTTGCGGACTGAGGGGTCCCAGGTTTGATTCCAGTCAAGGGCATATGCCTTGGTTGTGGGCATACCCCCAGTGGGGGACTTGCAAGAGGCAGCTGATTGATGACTCTGTCTCATCGATGTTTCTAGCTATCTCTCTCCCTTCCTCTCTGTAAAAAAAAAAAAAAAAATCAATGGAATGTATTTTAAAAAGGTTTCCAATGAGTTCACTCTTCCATGTTCTTCAATGCAACTACAGCCTAGGAAGTAGGGTCACTGACATTGTGTCCTGGACTCGGAAAGCCACCAGAATTGACATTTGGGAGGCGGGGCAGAGGGACTCGAGGCCCGCACCTGTGGTCTCAGGGGGAGATGACAAGGGACTGGCCGACCCTCCCACGTCACTCGCAGAGATAACTCTCCCGGCTGCGGTGTGGAGCTGTTAGTGGGTGGATGGGAAGAAGGTCTGAGCCGCTGCAGCAGGAGGATGGCGTTAGTGTTGTGGCTGTCGGTGTGCAATCAGCTTACAAACTGAGACGTGGAATGTGCATGATTCCTCCTCAAATTAACAACAAAAACAAAAGCAACCTTCCCCCACGTGCACAGGCTTAAATATCTCAAGTGACTAAGTACAGAAACAGGAAAGGGCACAGAAGCTCACAAGAACGGACAGCGTTCAGGGCAGCTGCATCAGGCTCACTCCATCAAGGTCAGCAGGCAGGACGGGGGCGGCCAGGCCTGCAGCCTGCTGTCCCTAGGAGCGCCTGTGGGACTTGACACGGCAGGAGTGTTTCAGTTTTCAAATCTGGCGTATGGGTTTTCTTCTTTAAACAAACCTGCAAACAACATGGACTTGGTTACAAGTGCAACTAGCCAACAGCAGAATTCAAGACAGCAATGCAATTCAGCTTTCTATGGAGACTGACTGAGGCTAACAGGAAAATGGGGATCCGAAGCAGGTTCAAATACTACGCTAAACCTTTTCTGAAAGTCTAAGTAAAAGTACAGGACTTTAACACTGAAATAAAATGTGCCCAAACCAGTAATTTTATGAAAAACAGATCCCAAGAAATAAAGACTTTACTTGCTCAAAGAGAAGTTAAGAAATTAAAAACCAGGGGAAGAAAATAAATTAAATAAATAGAAACAATAAATAAATTTAAAAATAAAGACGAGAAAACTGGAGCACACATATAGAAAAAAGAAAAGAAATTTAAAGCCAATCTTTCTTCCCACAGATTAGTGGTTAGCTAATATTATACAGGGGGAGAAAGCACCTTCCTTTAAATGTCTTTATAAATGTGGATTAACATTTAAAATTAAGGCTGAAAAAAGAATTAATAAGGCCACCACCAATTAAACTGTCAAGCATTTACATAAATAGAAGAATCTATAGTGCTAAATAAATACTCAGACTAGTTTTCTCTTTGCTTGTGGAAAAACACAGTCAGTCTCTCTCTCTCTCTCTCTCTCTCTCTCTCTCTCTCTGTCTCTGTCTCTGTCTCTGTCTCTAACTGCAGGGTTTTTTCGGGCGGGGGTGGGAAGAGATAAAGGGAGAAAGAGGCAGGGGATGTGTTCCTGTCAGAGGGGAGCCTCAGGCCTTGGGAGAAAGTGCCCAGATTTGATAAAGAACTATCATATGGCAAATGCCAAGTACCAGCAGTCTAGGCCACGTTGAAAAAGAAACGGCTCCCAGCTCTATTTCTAGCTCAGAAGGAAACTGTTCCGTGGTAGGGAAAGCAAGCCTTCCAAAACAAGACCTGGGTTCCGCCTGCACTGGTGAAACGAGGGCACTCATGTGCCCCTTCCCCTCACTACTGGGGACCCCTGGGGCTTATTCCAGGACATTCAAGGGGCTTCATACAAACCGGCACCCAAATTAATTTCATTAGTACTATTAAAGGTTAAATTAACCACAAAAACGATAGAAACAAAGTGCATCAGTGCAGGAAGTGGCACCTCCACTGACAGTCCTGAGCCCTGGCCCACCAGGCCCTGCCCCACCAAGAGCAGCAGCACCACAAAGTGTAAGGTTTCCTATGCTACAGCGCTTGGCAAGCACCTTTGTCTTTTATTTACAATGTATATATACTAGAGGCCCGGTGCACAAAATTCATGCATGGGGGTGGGGTGGCAGGGAGGAGGGCGGTGGTGTCCCCTCAGCCCAGCCTGCACCCTCTCAGAGTCTGGCACCCCTTGAGGGATGTCCGCCTGCCAGCTTAGGCCCCAGGGATTGGGGCAGTCCAGGGCTCTCGCAGTCCGGGGCCCCTTGCTCCTTACCGCCCACCTGCAGCAGAGGTGGGAGAGGCTCACACCGCTGCAGGTGTGCTCACCAGCTGTGAGCCCACTGTCTGGCGCATGTCAGCTGAGCAGCACTCCCGCGTGGGAACTCACTGACCTCCAGGGGGCAGCTCCTGCTTTGAGCATCTACCCCCTAGTGGTCAGTGCATGTCATAATGACTGGTTGTTATGTGGTTCAGTCAATTTGCATATTAGGGTTTCATTATGTAAGATTTTTTATTAATTCTCACTTGAGGATATTCTTCCATTGCTTTTTAGGGAGAATGGAAGAGAGAGGGAAAGACAAAACATCAATGTGAGAGAAACGCATCTATTGGTTGCCTCCTGCACCAGCCCTGACAAGGGCCCAGGCCAGGGAGAAGCCTACAACCAAGGTACATGTCCTTGACTGGACTCGAACCTGGGACACTTTGGTCCATAGGCCATCGCTCTATCCACTGAGCCAAACTGGCTGGGGCTATTTACATTAATATTAATCAGATGTCAAAGCTCCTTTTAAAGTTTCTCACTTTCGTGGAAAATCAAGCTGTCCCCAGTCACAGGCGTGGACACTGCCGTTTGGTGGGCATGGGCACGCACCCTGGCAGAGGCACCAGGGGAGAGTGGGCAGTGTGCTGATGCCACTGGACAAGGGAATTGCACCCACACAGGAGCCCATCACCACTGGTCCCGGGATGGACATAGTGGCCAGATGGCAAAGACATATTGGTGCTCTTAGGAGGCCAAGAGGTGGGAATATACAAAAAAAGGCTCTACCAGCCACCGGACGGCTCATCTTAAACAGAGGAGACCGAGCGGCAAGAGAAGGGCCAGCAGCCTCATGCCTGGAGGCCACCAAGGTCAACCCCAGCCTGAAGCCGAGCAGGATGCACAGTGCACACCTGTGTCCTTCGGGAGGCCTGCAGAGGTCATGAAAAGGACGTCCAGCCCGTGGGCCAGCTGAACCAGCGTGCACAGCCCAGAGGACCAGCAGCTCTTGTAGGGAACGGAGCCTTGAGGATTTACCACTTCAGTGAGGAGGATCCTAATATTCCACCACAACGCAGTCTTTCCTTATATACACTGAGGGCTTCAAAATGAGTGCATTAGTCGAATAAGACTTTGACACGTTTCTGGTCTGGTTTAGGATTTAGCACAGCTGCCTGGTCCACTTAACCAAATCCCCAGGTCACAAGGTCAAGAGAGGCAGCGTGGCTCAAGGCTAGAGGCCCCAGGGCTGTCATCAGTGAGGGCTGGCCTCAGGACAGGCCAAGCAAGTCCACGTCTATCATTTCCAAAAATGCTGAGCAATCTCTGAGCAGGCATATCAATGCTCATGGATGTGAACCAACTAAACACAGGAGCAGACCTAATGTTCTCAAACACTAAAAAATAGCTTCACCACCCGCCCCCAATCTCTCCAAACAAAAACTGAAACAAACCCAGGACAAAACACCCAGAAACAGGGAAAGGACAGCATGGCCTCAGTTCTGGCTGAGTCCTTCAAGAAGAAATGCAGCTCCACACACAGGAATCAGGAGACAAATATTCGTCTTTTAACACATTGGATGGAATTAGTTCATAACGGCACCACTTAGAATAGTAGAGACATCTTTCTGTCCCCATAACCTACAGTAAGACCTCATGGGACATCAACAGTGACCAAGAAGGCCTGGCATCAATTTCTTACCAACTGAAACAGAGATTCAGTCGATTCTTACCATATTTTTTTCTGATTTCATCATGCCTTGACTTCATCTCTGCCCTCCTAAAAAACAAACAGAACCTTGTTTAGCATCAACATACAATGTAACTTTAAAAGAAGCACCTTTCATTTCCCCAGCAGAGAAGCTGTGGCTTGTTCTCCTTTTCCAGGATGACAGCAGGGTGGGCTGAGCTTGGCCATTAGGCCACACTCCCACTGGGACAGGCAGGGTAATGTGAGCACAGCCTTCTGAGCTGCTCCAATATCATATTATTCAATTCTTTATTTCAATAAATGCAACTCAAATGTCCAATACTGATTTTAAAAAAAATTGTTTTCTTATATAAAGAAAAGCTAGCATTCAGTAAAAACTTTATGCTGGTTCTAAAGATGATTAGAACAAGCGAAAGCTAGTTTTTATTTGAGGCCCATGACTTCAAGGTGATGACCTGGAGACCTGTGGGGCTTCAGGCCTTATCGGCTGCCATCCCGACAAGTCAGCACCTGGTTCCTCATTGGGCAGGGACAGTGACCGAGGGCTGCACCTCACACCTGCCAAATGCTCTGGAACCCGGAAAGTGGGGCTGATCAGCACTGGTGGCACAAGACCCAATTCGGCCTGGGGCTTGAGACAAGTGACCCATGAAAGGCTTTCCTCCCTCTCTGAGCCTTGGTCTGCTCGTAAATGAAGATTAAAAAACTGCCTTCAATGGCTCCTGCCCCTGCAGCATGAGAACCCACTCCCATGACACTGCAAGCAGGAAGGCAAGCAGGAAGGCCCTGAGGTCACTGATGGAGGAAACAGACAGGGAAGCAGCAGGCCTAGGACAAGGAAGGTCCTGGCCACTGGCTAGGTCTCTGCATAGATAGCTTCTCACTCTTTATATCACAACCTAGAAAAATCCACAAACACTTACATGAACGCTTTTAAAAACAGAGAAGACCTGTGACTTATCAATGTCACTGGCCCGATCTGAGTCCCCTGAAAGGCTCTTCTCCCCCATGGGAGTGGGTCTGTGGCCTCACCTTTCTTCCTGCCGTATTCTCCTCTCTTCTTGCTCCCTGATGGCCTTCTCCTCGCTCTTGTCTGGCTTCCGGCTCTTCTTCTTTCTGCAGTAGCAGCAGTAGCAGCAGCATGTGGTAATCGCCAGGAGGATGAGGCCCCCAACCACCGACATGGCGATAATCAACGCCTCAAAGTTCACTGTAAGTGCAAAGGGGCCAAGTCAGAGCTGCTGGGAGCAGAAACCCTGGGCAGCAGCATGCTCTCCTGGGTGGCGAGCTTTGTCAGAGCGAGGCCCAGGCTGCAGAGCAGGCCTTTCTTAGTGCACAGCTGGGCCATCTAACAATTTCTCCATTAGTTAGGGTGGATCCAAGTTTTGGGGTCCACCACCAGATACTGAAAAGATGTTTTAAGACGGAGGAAAGTTAAACCCAGAAGAACGAGAATACTCAGCTGTGTGTTTGGACTTTCCTAAAAAAAAAAAAAAAATTTAAGCATCATGCAGCTCATTTAATTAAGTCTAAGTCAACAGCAATGCATTTATTTTGCACAGGAACAAAATTCAGACCGCGGCAAGCACGCAGGACAGGGGATCTTCCCCAGGGGTTTGAAAATGGCTGCCTATCGTTGTCAAATGAGTTTATGACTTCCTGTCCAGACCAAAGACAAACTTAAGGCAAGTTTTACTTTCTTTTCAGCTTCTCTTAAAGATTTATAAACGAAAACCAGTCACTATTTTTTAATTCAATCCGAACTCTAATACTTCTTTTGTGAATGTGTTTTTAATTGTCCGGTTAAAACAGCCACTGAAGCCCTGGCCAGTGTGGCTCAGTTGGTTGGGTGTCACCTCTTGCTCCAAAGGGTTTCGGGCTTGATCCCCAGTAGGGGGCACGCAGGAGGCAGCCTTTGGATGTTTTACTCTCACATCCACGTTTCGCTCTCTCTCTAAACAAATTTTTAAAAATCTTAAAAAACCCCACCAGCCATTGAAGACTTGAAGAGCCACCGGGCCAATACTGGGTTCCAGGCTTCGCAACCCATACCCGCTCCAGCTGCTTCTGAAAACGAGGTTAAAATGCCACCACAGGAAGCGGGTGATCTCTAATCTCACTTGTGGTCAGGTTGGGGCTTGGATGGTGAGGCAAGTGGAGGCTCTGTGCTGGTGTGGACCCACCTCACCTCCAGATTGGCTGCGGGCAGCAGAGCACTCACTATGGGTTACTCAATCATTTTACAATCGGGAGCAGTGTGGCATGCGACCGAATCCTTTTGAGCCGTAACCGTCTTCTTTCCTTCCTTGACCTGTTCTTAGAAGCGCTGGCGTTGCAACAGCAGTGAAACTAGAAAGAGACCTTCACTAGCAGATGGTGTCGTTTCTGACTCGAGAACTCTACAATGATCAACTTTAAAAATGACGGAGATCAATTGGTTAGTTGGCTCTAAAATATACCTACCCCAAAATAGCTTCCCTGCTTAGCAGCTAAAACTAGTCATAAAATAAAAACAGAAATCACATCGTAAAGGAAGCAAAACTATGAGCCCTTTCCCTGTTATCCTGACTGGCAAACCTATGACACTCCACCAGAGGACGTGAGGAATGGCCCAGATGATGGAGTGACAACTTGCTTCTGGACAAAGGTTCAAAATGGCCAAATCCTCATTTTTCTCCAAGCAAACTTATATTTTTAAGGTTATTATAATTAAAACTCCAGAACATTTTTGCCTAAACTGGATAAAAGGACTCTAAATTGTAAGAATAAAAAGTGCCTGTGCCCTGGCCAGCATGGGTCAGTGGTTAGAGCATTCGGGAAGCAACCAATCAATGTGTTTCTTCTCACATCGATGTTTCTCTCTCCCCTTCCTGTCTCTCCTCTTTCCACTCTCTCTGAAGAAAGATGGAGAAATACCCTCGGGTGAGGATAAACAAACAAAAAAAACCCACCTGTAGTGGCCCTGGGGAGGGGGAGGGGAAACAAAAAACCACCTGTGTTGTAAGGCCTAGCATTAGTGTTAAGTGCACCCTGGTGTCTGGTGAAACCAGGAGAGCCTTGAGTGGCCCAACAAGTTCCCCTCCCCATTACTCCCACAGGTAAGGCCCCAGCCAAACCACCGTCCTTATTCCGGGAACCAGGGGCAGGTGTCATTTCCCTGTCAGCCCTTGGAATTGCTCAAGCAATCACATCGTCTCTTTGACCCAGGCACCACACCCTCTTGTTACTGCAAAGCCTCCTCCCCTAGCCCCCAATCATCCAGTATCCCTCCCCAAGGGCTGTGACTACAGGGGATGAGTACACTGCCATGGATCTTGTCCGTCCAGTGTTTGGATATTGGGTTTGACATTCCCTGCAAGCCCTTGGGAGGGACTTTCATTTCACAAGAGAATTATCAAACCTGCCCTCCGCCTGGAAGGGAGCTCATCATCATTAGCCTTCGGAGAAATGCACATTCAAACCACAGGGCGATGCCGCTCACACCCACCAGACGGACGACACCGAAGATGACCGAGTGCCCACGCGCTGGCAGGGACGTGGAAAGACTGGGAGCCCCACATTGCTTGGGGGAGCATGAGCTGTACGCCTTTCTGGAAAAATGCCTGCAGCCCCATAGAGTGAACATGTGGTGAGGCAGCAATTCTATGCCTACATATATGCCCTGTGGAGGGAGCACTGACACACATCCCACACAAGACCACAGCCCAATGCCTTCAGCAGCAGAATGGAGGCGCACCTGTGAACACTGCCCGAAGTCAGAGACAAAGCGGCACACACAACACACAGGAAGGGCCTCTGACACCCACACTGCGGGATGAAGTCAGGTAAGGGCTTCCTTTATGTGAAGGGCAGGGTGAGGCAGCACTAACCTCTGCTGATGGAAGTCAGTCCAGCAGTTACCTGCGGGGTCCTGACAGTGACCGCTGTGAGTGCCAGATAGGGTCTGTACATTTTCCTATGTGCTCATGTAAACATTCACTGAATAGATGTATGTGTGTATCTATGTGTGCTTATGTTGTAGACTGTATTCTATAAAGGGTGACTTAAGATGTGTGCACCCCAGTAGAAGTTAAACTTCAACTTAAACAGCTCATGTTCAACACGCACAGGGTCCCAGAGTCCCCTGGTCCAGGAGTGGTCTTTGTGAGACAGTGAGCAAGGACAGCTTCCATGGAGAGGACAGCGGACAGGACGGAAGCAGAGGGCAGTGAGGCCCAGTGGCGCCTTTCTGGTATGAGGACAGCAGAGAGAATGATCAACTGGGTGGATATGAAAAGGGTACGTGGGCACATGCACACACATGTACGCCCACAAAGTAGGCCCCTCAACTATACACCACGCAATCCTGGATTCCCTGGGGCCTCTAATGGAGGCTGATGGAGTCTAAAATGGAAATCAATTAGAAAAAAGACAGATAAATACGAAATAAGCTGCGGGCACACAAGTGAAATACCAAAGTGCCCTAAGGAAACAACAGCTCCTTTATGCAGCTTGGCCTTGCCACTGCCTCTAGCTCAGTTGGTTGAGTGTGTTCAGTGCACCAAAAGGTTGTTGGTTTGATTCCTGGTTAGGACACAGGCCCAGGTTATGAATTCAATCCCCTGTCAGGGCACATATAGAAGGCAACTCATCGATGTTTCTCTCTCACATCGGTGTTTCTTTTTTTCTCTCTCTCTCTCTCAAAACAATTTATTTATTTTATTTATTTTTATTTATTTATTTTATTTATTATTATTATTAAAATATATTTTATTGATTTAAAAAATATTTTATTGATTTTTTTACAGAGAGGAAGAGATAGGGATAGAGAGTTAGAAACATCATTGAAAGAGAAAATGAAAGAGAAACATCATTTAGCTGCCTCTTGCACAACCCCTACTGGGGATGTGCCCGCAACCAAGGTACATGCCCTTGATGGGAATTGAACCTGGGACCTTTCAGTCCGCAGGCCGATGCTCTATCCACTGAGCCTAACCGGTTTCGGCTCTAAAAACAATTTAAAAGTAGATGGGACACAGGCCCATGCGGAGCAGGGATTCCTTGGTTGGGAAGTCAGAGCCCCTACAGGAAGCACAGGGGTCAAGGTGGCCCACGAACACTACCAAGACACAAGGTGCTGAGCCATCCAACAAGCAGCCTTCAACTCACCACCCCCAAGGGTGTGGAGACCCAGTGCAGAGCCAAGGCTGAGGCCTGCTCTCACTGGTTCCCCAACTTCCCACTGGGAACACCAAAGAACTACTGGAAATACATTTCCTGGCAGCTTGTGTTAATGAGCACAATCAAGAAGCCAATTTTACAAAATGACCACTTACCCCAACAAACGCCCCAGCGTGCAGAGCTCAGCTTACAAAGAGAAGCAGGCGGCAAGATTTTTGTCAATGGATAGTCCACGCATGTGTTATCCGTGTTGCACCAAAGACACTGAGAGAGATAAACATTAAATGTTAGAAATTCAAAGTAAACACCAAAGAATCAGACAGTCCAGGACCTGATTCCCTAAACCCGTGGTCAGCAAACTGCAGTTCGCGAGCCACATGCGGCTCTTTGGCCCCTTGAGTGTGGCTCTTCCCCAAAATACCATGGCCTGGGCGAGTCTATTTTGAAGAAGTTTAGGTTTTAAAAATTTGTCTCTCAAAAGAAATTTTAATCGTTGTACTGTTGCTATTTGGCTCTGTTGACTTTTAATGAGTTTGCCGACCACGGCCCTAAACCATCAGCCACCCGGTCTGCTCACCCTTGGGGGATGGTAGCGGCCTGGGCTCTCACCCCAACACAGAGGCTCAGCTGCCCTCCAAGAACCATGCCACTCACACCTCTTCCACTAGGCACCCTGAACAGCCGCACAGCCTCTGTGTTGTCATGAAGGATGCCAGGCAGCTCCTCCCCCTCCCCCCCCGCAGGGCCTTTGCAAGACCTGCTCCTTCGGCCTGGAACATCCCTCCCAGATGCATGTGGCTCTCTCACTGCCTCCATGAGGCCTAACATGGGCAGCCTACTGAAAACTGCCCCCCTTACCTCTGCCCCTGCTGTCGCACTGCCTCCTGACACACTCAAGCTGCCTCTCTGGCCCATCACCAGGAGGACAGGCATCCATGTGCGTCACTGAAGGATCCCGAGCAGGCAGACCAAGGCTGGTAGCTCAGTATCTGTTAGTGGGCTTCTGTGACCATGACCACCACCATGTAAAGATCTTAAAGATCCTACCTCTGACCTCTGCAAGAGCAGCAAGTGAGTATTACCTCCAGGCATCTTAAAGACAGTGCCACCGAGGCTCAAAGGCACCTCCTAGGACCTCACAGATGCCCCTAAGCCCCTACAGGGTCAGGGGAGAGGCGGTCCGGGGCCGGGACAGTGCCTTCCCCCAGTGCGTGTGCGCGGGGGAGTCTGGAGCTGGCAACAAAGGAAGTGGGGCTTAGGCTGCAGGACGTGCCGCACAGGAAGAACTTGGCTTGTTATTTTAGATCTTAAAGGGGACAGTTTTATGGCGTTCTTTTTCCTTTGAGATTTTAATAGGACACAACGTCATGGTGTTTGTTTGTTTTTTCTGGTCCCAGGTTAGGAGGAACGTCCACGGCACAATATATTAGAATAAAGGCTCCCCAGGCCTCCTTACATAACATCCACTGTACTGAGTTGCGTTTAAAGTGGCTGAGCGTACTTAGTAAACAGCAGGAAAAAACCCTTTCTATTTTGGCTGTTTGAGAATATCTTGCATTTTAGTGGTTTTGTTCTGGTTTAACAATGTTTGGTAAATCTCCCGTTTTCAAACAGCTTAAGTTTTAAATGTCGAATTTTCCATTTTTCTATGATGATTTTACCAAAAGCCACAGGCGTTCACTAGGAGGGTAGGTTCTCTTCTGTGGGGTTGTTGTGGTTTTTGTTACACGAATGAGGGAATATGTTCATGGTACACAACTGAGTGACGCCAACGGGACCCAGAGCGCGCCCTCAGCCTCCCTCTCACCTGCTCGGGCTCTTCAGGCCCCCGAGGCACCGCCCATCCTCCCAGAGACTCCTGTGCCCTGCTGGGCCCACACGCACGGCCCACCCCTGCTTTCACCCCCCTGCACAAGTCAGCCCGCAGCGCTGACTTGATCTGTCTCGGTGCAGAGTGGGGGTCAGGACTTCACATGTGACCTGGACATGTCCCTCACCTGCACCTCCCCAATCTCCTTCCCAGGGAGGTGAGAGCTGAACAGGACAGAGCTGCAAAGGTGCTCCGGGAACTGCAGAGCCACGGAGACTCTAAGCCATTTTCATGGCTGAAGTGACTTCAGTAGAAAAACCCAGGCACTAAAAAGAAGCAACATCAAGAAAACGCCACCCTGCGGACCAGAGCCCCCGATCTGGTTCAGCGTTGTCAACGATAAGACCTGAAACTGCAGTACAAGCTCCTTTCCGTTTTAATTGGCAGAGGTAAGTCCTATAACCGCCAGATGTGTTTGGGACCCGAGACCCTCCCGTGTTTTGTAAAAACATGGCCCCACGTCTTGAAGGGGGATCATCTGATCTTCCCTGACCCCTGCCCTTGGTCACTGAACCCTAAGAAGAGGGAAAGAGAAACAGGCTGTATAGTTACACACAGAGCCCGGCCCCAGCGGGGACGCAGCCTCCCCCAGGGCCCGAGGCCGAGGCCCCACAAAGGGTGGGTGTCTTCTCTCCCAGCCACCCTGGGTCAGCTTCTCTCGGGTCCTCGGTGCTGACCACCCGGTGCTTCGGTGAAACGGAGCCAGACACTCACGGGCTGCTGGATCGGGTGCTGCCAGGAAGTCAAAGCCTGAGGAGTGGCACCCGGACCCTAACAAAGCAGCACTGTTCCCACAAGCCTGAGACGGCCAGATGGGGTGGAGGTTTTCCCAGCGTCACATGTCCCTCTCCACTTCTCCCCGTGGCCTGCGGCACACACCTATGTGTAGGCTCCCAGGACGGCCCCTGGGGAGGTGCCCCACATGAGCCTTGGGCCTCCACTCCAGGGCAGCTACCCTCTTGTTCAAGGTCACCCAGGACTTACAAGAACCAGGGACATTGGGACATCCTGGCTGCGAGGCTCGCCTCCTGACCAGTGAGCTGTGAACAGGCTGACCCCACTGGGCCACACGCCCCCAACTCCCCCATTGACCTGGCACCTGTGTCTCCCCTGGCTCTCGCCTTGCTTCTCCATTCCTGTGGGAAGAGCTGAGAGAGAAGCACCTCCCCACCCTGGTGGAGACACGGACATGGAGAGCTGGGACTCGCTGGAGTTTACAGGCGGCTCTCGTCCTCTGACCCCTGAGGGTGGATGACAAGGGCTTTGGGCACACTCCTGCTGCGTCTCCAGGGACCATCTGCAGAGGGAGTCGTAGCCTCTGTCCCAACAGGCCTCTATGGTCTAATGACACCAACATGAGGCCCTAGCCACAGGTTAACAGGCATCGATGGACCCCTCAGCCCAGCGCTCCTCTGTCCCCGCAATCCCCGTTCTGAGCAGCACTGGGCACCAACGTTCACCACCAGCTCAGGGGGGGCTGAGGCTTCCCACCAGCCACACATCTCCCGCCACAGGCCTGGTGCACACCTTCTATGACCCCTTACCTGTTTCAGGAGTTAAATATGCCTATTAATGATGCTCAGGTGGCATCTGCAGTCCCCACGGGACAGCTTGAGGTGCCTGAGGAGGGCTAAAATAATATTTAATACCCATCATGAAAATCTCCCACATTCCCAACATCTGAGCCCTTAGCACACACCAGGGACACCCCTGTTAGCAAAAGTGGGCCTGCTTCCAGTCACGTGCTACTTACGGAGACATTTTTCAGGCACTCTTGGCAGGTCTTGTTTGTGCTCTGGGAGCAAGCTGTGGGGAAAAAACAACGTATCAGCCAGGAGGGCAGGGGGTGCTAGGGAGTGCTGCCCAGGGTCCTCTCCGGTACAGAGCCTCCAGGGGCAGAGTAGTTACTAAGCCCCGCTGCAGCAGGGCACCAGGAGGTATGTGAAACATCACAAAGGGTGGTACCCACGGGCGTCTTTCAGGAAAGGAGACTGAGCATACCCTCAGGAGGGGAGCCACGGGGTCAGATGCCATGGACCACTAGCAGGCTGAGGCCACCAGGCTCAGCAGCAGACACCCTGCCACAGCATGCTAGGCCCACCTGACTAACGCCAGGGCTTTGGCCCCTGGCCAGTCCCACCAGCCCCTCAGAGAGGGGTGTGTTCTGGGCACACAGGGGAGAAGGTGGCTGCAATCCCTAGGAGCCACGCTGGGGACCCTCCCAGCACTGTTGCTCCAGGGAGGGGTCAAACCCCACACCAAGAACGTGTGATAAGTGAAATATTTCCAGAATGACATCAGGCAGCGGCTATTACCCCACCCTATCCCTTAAAACAAACACACTCTTTGAAAAAGAGCTCTGCACAAACTCACTAATCACCAGGACCCGCAACTTAAAAGTTGTGATAATATACCACTTCATTACCATCAGAATGGCTAAAATTAATGGCTGACAATCCTAAATGTTGGCAAGGCTGCATAGCAAGTGGGGACTCTCAGCCAGTTTTACTGGGAGCACAAATTGTTTCTATCACTTGAAAAATAGAAGGGCACTTCCTCATAAAACAAACATATATGTCTACCTTATGACTCAGCAATTCCACTCTTAGATATTTCACCCAGGAAAAATTAGAACATACATCCACAGGAAGATGTGTTATAGGAGTGTTCAAAGCAACTTTATTTTTAATATGCCCAAAGCTGAAAACAGGTATAGAATGATAGACAGATAAAAGTAGTCATACAATGGAACCCTATTCAGCCACAAAAAGTAGTACATACAACTATATACATAAAAACACGAATGGACCTGTAAACAATAATCTAAATGGAGCCACTTGAACATGGAATTGGAGCTGCCATAACAAAGAACTGCCTTGAATGTTTTCATTCCCAAATCTTTGGGACGTTAGAACAGGGCAGAATAACCTTTGAACTGGGCCTGAGCAACCTTGTTTCTCAAAAAACTATTTGTAAAGAAAGCACATACTTATATAACTACTGGAATGAAAATTAAAAATACTATTTAGCCCTGGCTGGTTTGGTTCAGTGGTTAGAACATCACAACCAATTGATGTTCTCTCTTTCCCCTTCCCCTCTCACTGTCTCTTTAAAAAAAAAAAAAATATCCTCGGGTGAGGATAAACACACACATTGTTTAAAATTAATGTCAATATATTATGCTATCTTCACTAACAGCCTTCCTTCTACTGATATACTGTTCCCCTTACCTTTCTCATAAATATCCATTGCTTTTTGTCCCCTAGTTGGGACAAGATCTGGGTTTTTGCCTGAATTAGAATATCCAGAATAACTACTGTTATTGATCTCAGCTAAATGCTACTGCCTCTCACTTGGAAAGGCCTTTTATTTTTAGGTTAGCATTATCTTATAACTCATCCAGTGGCATACTAGTGTTCCTGCATTTCACTGTATGGACAAGATATCTTAAAGGGAAAAAAAAAAAAAAGCTGAACTCTAGTTAATGACAGGCAGTGAAGTACTGAGGGGAAGTGTATGATGTCTGGACCTTACTTCAAAATGCCTTCAATTTTGCTGTATGACGATTTTCATAATAAAATGCAGGGAAAAGAGCTTTAGCCTCTAGTTACATTTTTTATTCACTGTATTTGTTAAGTGGGACTTTCTCTAAAATAATTGGTCCATCTATTCAATAGTGTAGTTCTTCTACATTCCATTTCTCTAAATAAAATCCTATTTATTTTAAATGAAATATGTCGATTCCTTCATGTATTTTTCTGCAGCAATTATTATCAAATACTACTCTTTTCAGCGTCTTTAATGATGTACTATTGGGTTTATGTTGAAGCTTATTTTTAAACTGTTTTAAGTACTCAGAACGACAGATTCCATTTAGCTTCAGGAAAGTAAAGAAGATTGATAGCCCCTGAAATGCCCCGATTTCTCAAACACTGCTACGAGAGGCAGGGTGACAGTGGCAGTTTGGTAACGGGCGCCGCCATTTCAGAGGTCCCAACGCGCTGGCCCTGGGAACAGGGAGAAGCAGAGACCTCTGTGGTGTCAGGATGATGATGAGCTCTGTCCACTAAAGGTCTAGAAAGGATAACATGCCCATAGCAAGGGGCCTGCCAAGAGCTTGGTTTATAGACGCTGTTCCCCACTAAGAGAAACCAGGGCTCCTTGGAGAAACAGCTGATTGTACAACAGGCACAGAGGAAGGACACGATCAGCTCAGGGCAGCTTGCTGTGCCAGGAAAGGGCGCAGGTTGATGGGTAAATGGTAAACGGACCCGGAAGCAGATTGGAGGAGGTCCTCCTTATTTATACAACCAGTGGAATGACAGACAGCAATGGACTCGGACCTCTTGATTAGACCCTGGTTTCATACTGACATGAAATATAGAGAGAAAAGGCAAAAGCATTTCCACTTGGCAACCAACCATCACAGCAAACAGGGGCGGGAGACCATGTGCCCATAGGTGGTGCCTTCCCATGTTAATCACCATTTCTTCATCATGAGAAACGGCACCTGGAAAGTGATCAAAGTATCACCAGTGTAACCTGTGACCACAGGACAGTGGGACTAAGTGACAGCAGTGCCTTCCAGAGGGTGAGGGAGAATGACAGTCACTGAGTGGCTGAATCCTGTCAAAATGCCTTGGAATCAAATCAAAGAAAACCCACACTAGACCAAACCGAGGGTCTTTCACACAGCAGCTGTCTGAAAACACCAAGACTGCGGAGCTATTCCAGAGGGACAGATGTTAAGAGACATAACCACATGTACCATGTAGCCAGATGAGGCCAGCGGACAGGATGGGGACATAGGACATGACTGGGAAAAGTATTCAAGTATCATTATCATGGTGGTTTTCCAGATTTTGGTCTTATATTTACCAGTTATGTAAAAGAATCCTCATTTTCAGAAGACACACACACCCAAGAATTTAGGGGTAAAGGGTCACATCACAACTGATTCTCAAATAGTTTGGTTAAAACTAAAACGCAGACGAGGAGTGGCAAATGCTGTGGGAACAGAAAGGATTCGGAACTCACTGTTCTGGTTATTTCTTCAGCTTATCTGTGGCTCTGAACCTTTTCTAAATAGAGTTAGGCAGGGGAGGCACGGAGGGGTGGGAGGGATCTGTATCCACCCTCGAGTCCTTTTTGAAAGTTTCTACAAGGAAGGACGCACTTACTCCTCAGGGGAACAGGGGTGATGTGGGCCAGGAAATTTTTTCACGGGGATTTTCATTTTTAAAGTCTTTGTGAACTGGCGTTGCATGAACTAAAAGAACCGTGGTCCAAAGCACACAGCATAAACTCCATCCACCCAGGGCCTCTGATTACCGGCCAGCATGAGTCAACAGAGAAGCATGGGAGGCGGCCGCCAAGCAAACTGCCCAGCCCTCCTCCGGCACCCGCACAGCCAGGAGCAGGGCCGGTTCTCAATGCGGGCAGACAGCATGCCAAACAAGCTCAGCGCTGGGAGGTCGCCCTTCCAAACACCCCATCCTCCCGCACGGTGAGCAGAGACATACATGAACCATCTGCTACAGTTCCAAGGATGGGGAGTTCTCCTTCACTGCATCTCATCTCATCATAGGATACAGAAAACCATGTGCTCAGAGCCAGAGAAAGCAAAAACAACAATAACAACACGGTTTCTTTCTTTTTATTATTTTTTTAATTAAAAAATTTTTTATTTTATTTTATTCATTTTTTTTACAGAGAGGAAGGGAGAGAGATAGAGAGCTAGAAACATCGATGAGAGAGAAACATTGACCAGCAGCCTCCTGCACACCCCCCACAGGGGATGTGCCCGCAACCAACGTACATGCCCTTGACGGGAATCGAACCCGGGATCTTTCAGTCCGCAGACCGATGCTCTACCACTGAGCCAAACCGGTTTCGGCTCTTTCTTCTTTCTTTTTAAAAAACATATTCTTATTGATTTCTGAGAGTAAGGGAGAGAGAGAAACATCAATGATGAGAGAGGATCATTGATCCACTAGCTCCTGCACGCCCCTACTGGGGATCAAGCTCACAATTGCAACCGGGGCATGATGTGCCCTGACCGGGAAATAAAAGGTGATCTCCTGGTTCATCGGTCACACCAGCACTGTTTCTGAAGTTTACTGATGAATGTGAGTGTCCTGCCTGACTTCTGAACGCTGATGACTGATAAAATCTTCAACTTAGATTCTATTTATTAACAATTGAAGAACTTGAGGTCTCACTCACTCTGGACTGTTCTTCTGTAGGATACACTAACCCCTGACCCACTTTCCAGTTCTCAGGTGAGTCAACTGATTAAATACAAAAGATAGGCTAGCGAGTGAAAAGAGATAATGTTTTTTTAAAATAAGGAAACAAGTAAGTATATTATTTATGGTCCATACGTCATACAAGAGGCCAAAGGGCTGTAGCTGCTGAGCCCTTAGGCAGTGGAACAAGCCCCTCATTCGGGGCTTTGTGCCCACAGTGCACATGATGAGCCGACACTGTCCATTTCACGTGAGAAATGAGGGCAGAAAATTCTCTTAGACAAAAAAGCCCTGGTCATCTTTCTATCCCTGTAGAAAAGAGTGAAGACGGTAGTACATAACACCACGGGCCACGTGTACAGAACCTACTAGGACACCTACAAGACCTGCGGAGAAAGCCCCAGCTCTTGGTGGGCAGTGGGAAGGAGGCTGCAGACCCCTGCACACCCAGCTGCTAGGGAGCTCCTTGGGGTCCTCTGTTTAAGACACTGGTCTAAGATCCTTTGATGTGTCGTCTCTCCCTGAGATACAGATGAAACTCTAGGATGGAGTCTGACCATGCACAATACAAGGAGGGTCCAAAAGCACGGCAAGGTTTCTTCAACAGCATGAAATTGCCCTCAAGATCCTCAATGCCTGGTGGGTTCCGCCCATCTCCCGGCCAGCATTGCGCACAAGACAGTAGAAATTGTTGGTTTGGGATGGGCGTGACGTATGCTAAGAATTCACACACACCTGGGAGGGTTAGTTTTATATCTCCCTGACCTGGCTAGGGGATGCCGAGGGGGCTGGTAAAACCTGACTTCTGAGTGTTGTCTACTTCCTGGAGCTAGGACTTCTATCTCCTCCTGCCCTGGGACATGGGTGCTCCTGGTAGCTGGGCCTTCAGACTAGGCTGCAGCTTACACCACCGGCTCCCCGTTCGCAGGCCCTCTGATTTGGGCTGAGCGGCACATGTGCTTTTCTGGGCCTCCAGCTTGTAGACGGCAGATCTCGGGACTGCTCAGTCTCTAGTCATGTGAATGAGGGATTGCCCTCAAATAACTCTCCTTTGCTACAGCTATGCTGGTTCTGGAGAACACTCATCTCCTTACAAGGAAGACACAATGTTTTAAATAGCGTACTCACATTCCTACAGAACTACAAGCAGAAAAAAATACCACACTAAGTACACACTCTGTGGGAAGGGGAGCCTCAGTGCTCTGACAGTGCCCCCTCTCCCATTAAAGAGGAACGCAGACCCCAAGGGCATCTGGACAGCAAACACCAACACAACTCTGACACCACTGCTCCCATCTGGCCGAATTGCTGATGAGAGAAACCACAGTTCACCCACCACCCACCAGGACAACGGGCACCTCTAGGAGACAGAACCGGGATCCTGTGAGCTAAAGCAAATGAGAGCAGCTTCCAACTGGACCGACAGCAAGTGTACACGTTTGTGGCTAGAGAAGGAGCTGCTTTTTACCAAAAAATATTAGGATAGGTTTAGCTTAATTCCCAAACACTTCCGGGCATTTCCTGACACGCACCCTCAGCCATTGAGAAGATTCTCGTGCAATTAAGTTTCTTTCGCCAAATATGCATTCTGTTTCCTAAAAAGTACTCATTCCCCGCTTCTGCCGAGAATCCAACTTAGACCAGAAGTCCCCTCTACAGTGCAACCGGACTGCTCTGTTAACCAATGTCGCAAGCACACACACACAATTAATCTTATGAGCAGATCAGAAGAAACTCGAACAGTCCTGCACTGCAATAAGTATGCAATAGGGCCACAGAGAGGAAAGGTTTACTGTGCTGAACAGACACTGACAAAGCCTGGGCTAACAGGAATTGAGAAAGACACTGGCCTCGGGCTGGGCCTACCTCAAGTCTACTTGGAGAGATCTTGAGTGTGCGTATATATGAGCCTAACCAGTGGTTAAGGACAATAGGGGGTTGGGGTATGAGGAGGGGGGCCATGAGTGGGGAAGGGTGGGGGATTGAAATGGGGAACCGAGGACAAATATGTGACACCTTAATCAATAAATAAATTAACAAAAAAAATAAATAAAGATCTTGAACCAGAGACTTAAAGAGGCCCGCCCCTGGCTCCATTTCCCACTAGTGACCACATGGGGAATTCCACTCACAGCAACCAGCTTGAAACATTTCCGAAACAGAGGGACACTCTAGTCTCAGCTCCCACACTTCCTCATTTCCCCCCTGGCCCGGGGACTGTGGCCCCCTCACCTGCACCGCGAGCAAATACAGTAAATATTGCTCTGTGTCCGCAACTCTTTTGCCCTCAGGCCATGCAATCTGCTCCACTAGCACTCCCTCACCTGCCTCGGTCCACACCCTCAGCACCCCGATGGCTTGTTTCTTGGTCAGTCTCCCCAGAAACTCAGCTTCTGAGGCACAGACAGGAAGGAACTCTGGATCACCAGTGTTCCCCGCACCCACAGGTGGTTAATAACAGGTGGGATGATAAACCAAGGAAGAAGGCCCTCCGCAGTTGGCAGTGTGGCAGGGAATCAGCCCGGCTCACAGCCCGGCTCACTCGCCTTCCTACCTCCCCCTGATGCCCCTGCTAACTCCGAGCACCCCTCCTCCATGGGGCCGTGCCGCGGGCCTGGACCACCTGGCACGCCCCGCGGAGCGGTGGCCGCGGCTGGACCAGGACAAAGCGATGGACCAGGCCCCCTGCTGCGGCTGGACCCGCGTGACCGGACACTGGGGCGGCCACCCCCGCAGACCGCGGCCCGGAGGCGGAGCCGCGACCCCCTCGCAGCGGAGACCCCGCGTCCCAGGACCCCTATGCCCCCATGCCCCCTGCCTGGCACCAGAATCCCGCGCCCCCATCACCTTCCCGCCCGACCCCAGGGCCCCGCGCCCCCTCCGCGGCCCGGCCCCACCTGAGGACCCGAGCCCCCTCCGAGGTCCGCGTCTCACCTGATCCGGGCGACGCCTGCGCCGCGGCCGCCTGGAGGAGCAGCAGGAGCAGCGTGGCGCCGCCGAGGGGCAGCCCCCAGCGCATCGTCCGCCCGCAAGCCCCGCCGGAGCCCATGGTGGGTGGGAACGGCCCAAACGGTCGGCGGGTCGGTGATACTGAGCGCGGCAGCCTCGACCAGGAAAAGACTCGCGCCGGAAGTGGGCGGGGCGGGCGGCACTAGCGAATGCGCAGCCGCGAGCCCAGCTCGCCCCGCCCCTCGCCCTGGGGCCCACCCCCTGCGGAGTGTGCTCCCTGCTTGACCCTAGCGGGGTTCAGTGCGCCTGCGCAGCGGAAAGGCGGCCGGGGGCGGGGGGGGGGCGGGGAGGGGAGAGGAACTGCAGAGGAGCGCCCCCTGTGGGTCAGTGCTCCTGCGTGCTGAAAGGTATGGTCGTGCTAGGGTTGCTGTCTTTTTTATTTTTATTTTTATTTTTTATTTTTTTTAAAGGTTTTACTTTTAAAAAAATATATATTTTATTGATTTTTTATAGAGAGGAAGGGAGAGAGATAGAGAGCTAGAAACACTGATGAGAGAAACATCGACCAGCTGCCTCCTGCACACCCCCAACCGGGGATGTGCCCGCAACCAATGTACATGCCCTTGACCGGAATCGAACCTGGGACCTTTCAGTCCGCAGACCGACGCTCTATCCACTGAGCCAAACCGGTTTCGGCGGTTACTATTTTTTTAAAAATTGTATTTTTAGCTGAAACCGGTTTGGCTCAGTGGATAGAGTATCAGCCTGCGGATTGAAAGGTCCCGGGTTCGATTCCAGTCAAGGTCCTGTACCTTGGTTGCAGGCACATCCCCAGTAGGAGGTGTGCAGGAGGCAGCTGATCGATGATTCTCTCACATGGATGTTTCTAACTCTCCATCCCTCTCTCTTCCTCTCTGTAAAAAATCAATAAAAATATTTTATATATATATTATTGATTTCAGAGATGAAGGGGGAGGGAGAGAGAGAGAGAAACAGCAATGATGAGAATCATTGACCAGCTGCTCCCACACGCCCTCTACTGGAGATGGAGCCTGCAACTTGGGCATGTGCCCAGGCTGGGAATTGAACTGTGACCTTCTGGTTTATAGGTCAGTGCTCAACCACTGAACCACACTGGGTGAGCTAGGGCCACTGTTCTTTCATTCGCCTGCACGGCTGTGGGTGGTATTTGGAAGAGTAGAGGGTGTGCCGCCACAGTCTTGATCCTAAAAAGGTGAAGAAGTCCTGGAAGGTATCCCCAGGGACTGACTGTGCCACAGCCTCTCCTAGCTCGATCCTGAGTGCCACTCAGAGCAAATACTTGGCCAGTATCCCGTCTAGAAGAAAGACACCCTCAACCCTCTGATGTCCTCACTAGTGGGCCATTCATCGCTGAAACCTGTCCCCGCCCCCAAACCCTCCAGAGCCCTGCCCTAGGCACCCTGATCCCTGACCATTCACTCACACACCTCCATCCCCTCTGCAGTCACACACCCCCCACCACACTCCCATGAAAGAAAAAGGGTTTCTGTATTAAATCAGTAATGGGAAGTAACCTCACAGGATGAACTGATCACCAATCTCTAAGTCATGGTCAAGGTGAGTAGTCACTGAGTCTCTAGCAGACTCTGTCTCCTCCTGACAGACAGAATTCCCACTGATTTACACAGCCAGAAGTATGTGAGCGCCTCTTCCCGGATCTGGTGTTCTGGGCTGGGGATCCTGGTGTGAGGTTGAGACATCAAGCTCCTTAGGGGCTACCTTTACAGCTGAGATGACCCTCGAGATTCTCAGCTGCTGCATGTGGGTAGGGGGCCAGCTCTTTTTATGTCTCTGCCCTTCCTACCAGTTGCCAAGGGGCTTCTCCTGTAAATCCTTGGTTATAAGACTTTTGCTCCCCTGGTCCTGAGCTGCTTATTCAGGTTGATTGTTCTATACGTTAGGTGTAATTCCAGTTTGGTCCGGGGAGGAAGTGAATGTAACTTCCACCTACCCTGCTGCCATCTTGGATCCTCTGCTTCCTTCGATCTTGCTCTAAGTCTGTCACGTGCTTTCCTCCCTACAGCACATGTCATTTGTAACTTTGTACTGGCTGTGTGTTACGTGCACCTCCATGAGGGCAGGAATGTATCCGTGTTTGTCCATGTTTCCTTCATGGTGACAGGCACTTAGCCATGCTCCAGTAGTGCTTGATGAACAAATGGATGTTTTAACATCAAGCGTTATGCTGGGATTGTAATAAAGAACTATACGTTTCCAGAGAAGAAAGTAAGGACTAACATTATCTAAAAGTATATTTATGGATGAGAATGTGGACTCACAACTCATGGAGATGAGCGACACGAAACACTAAGGTGGGTGCAGAGGGTGTTAAAGTCCTGGAGACGCTGGAGGCCCTTTCCCGGGACCCCTGGATTCCCCACCCTGACGGGCTTTCACTGGATACACCCAGACCCTGCTGACATGGTGCCAACGGGCAGGTGCCCCCGTATCTGGTTCTCACTCTGGGATAAGGCCATGCTGGTAAGTACCCAGGCTTGGCTGGTTCACTTGGGCAAATGGCACTGATCAGCCATGACTTCCAGGTACCCCAAGGAGATCGTTAGGGAAAACCCACTCGCTTTAAACTCACGTGCTTCCCCTACCCCTTTCTCCCAAGAGCAGGTAAGACTTGGAGAGGAGGTAAGGGATGTTTATTTTGGGGCTTGCTCCCCCCTATTCAGGCTCTGTAGGGACCCTATTTGGTGGGGCTGCCTCATGTCTTCTGAAATCTGCTTACATGTGGGGCAGAGACTGGGACCAAGAGAAGCTTTGCATGCATGGCCAACAGGCGAGGAAGAAGAGAAGAAAGCCGAGCCCTGGGCCAGGGATTGAAGTTGACATGAACCGTGTAAGGGTGTTGAGAGTGGGGTGGGGGAGGGAGGACACAGCCTGCAGAGCAAGCTCCCATGGAGAGGCTCGAGGAAAGTTTATTAATGGTTTCTATACACCTGATTGGGGAACAGTGGAGTCAATGGGTGTGATTTTATACCCCGATAAGTGCAAATATAAATATGTTTTTACCACCTTTCATCAGACCCCAGTCCTCATTTTTACACGGGGAAACATGGATTGAACCTCGTAAGACTCCAGCGATCCCTTTTCCGAGTCTCTATCAGAAGGTCATACCGGTCAGAAGGGGGAACTGGGCCTCCTGAGGAGTCCATATCATCACCCTGTCATATCTGTCTTTTTTTTTTTTTTTTTTTTTAAATCCTCACTTGAGGATATTTTTTCCAATGATTTCCAGGGAGAGTGTAAGGGAGGGAGGAGGGGGAAAGAGAGAGAAAGAGAGAGAGGGAAACATTGATGTATGAGAGAGACATTAATTGGTTGCCTCCTGCATGGGCCCCTTCTGGGGCTGGGAAACCTGCAAGCAAGGTATGTGCCCGTGATCGGAAACCGAACCCATGACTCTCAGGTGCATGGGCCAACGCTCTATAACAACTAAGGAAAACCGGCCCGGGCATGTCTGTCATATTGAGGGCAGAAAATAATAGCGGATTTCTAGTTAATAGATGAAATTGTCAGGCGTTGCAAGCCAAGTCCATGGAGCAGGGTCACGGCCAGCCTGATGGAAGAGACGTGGTCTGGGGGTGACTCCATCTGGTCGGCTCAGATGACCTTATCTTCACCAGTGCCTCTAACTCTCAGCAAACTTGGGGTTCATGACTGTCGTGGTGGCACTCTTGAAAAGGGGGTTATCCTGGTGAGAAAAGCAAATGAGACTTGTGAGCACAGGGAAGGGAAGAGCTTAGATCGGGGTGACCTTCCTTCAGGGTCTAGTCCCATTGGCAGGGCTTGCACTGAGGATGGGGGACAGGCGGTAGCCACGTTGTGGGGGTTACATAGGGACCGGAGGGTGAGACCCTCCATGCGGGACCAGCTGCCTCGGGCCCCCGGGGATGGCCACTCACGTTGTTCCACTGAGACTTGAGCTTCTCCTTCTCAAAGCGCTTGTACTCCCGGAGGTCAGTCAGGTGGGTCAGAGCTTTCCAGATGACCAGCAGGAGGACGCCGATCAGCACGACTCCTGCCAGGGTGCCTCCCACGATGGCCCCTACATTGGGACCTTGTGGACACACTAAGGTGAGGAGGAAGCAGATAAACACCGAGTGTCAGGCCCTCCCCAGCTACCAGGCTTCGTGCGTGCCCCACCCCAGGTCAGGTGGACAGAGCAGGCAGCCACCGGTAGTGGAGCAAACAGTCTGACCCACTCTAGGTCAGGGCAAAGGTGGGGACAAGGCCAGGCCATGCAGTTCCAAATGCAACTGTGAGGACTCTTGTTTACAAAGCAAGAGGGCCCAGGTTACCAGCCAATCAGAGCACAGCATGGATGGGACACGGTGTGTGACCAAGCTGTGCTCTCTAGGCCACGCGAGGGCTCATGGTCGGGAAGGGAGCTGAGAGCAGGTCTCAGTCTAGCAAGGGCCACGGTGCACTGCTGGTCCATGTGCAGTCATATGAGCGGCCGGGCATCCCAGCTCTGTGCCCCCCTCAGCCTCTTTGAGAGGGAACAGGGTGGGGGTGCTGAGAGTTTGTGGGCTCCCCATGCTGCTTGTCTAACGCCCTTAAACCATCCCACGGGACTCTGTTTACTGTAAGCCCCAGAATCCCACATATACTCTGTCATTGTTACTCCACGTACCTCCTGGGAATTAACCTAACCCACCACCTGACACGGCCTGTGGATCCTGCACCTGCTCCTCATTTCTCCTGCTAGGTCCCCATATTCCATCTATGGGCAGGCCCCTCCTCCGTTCTCAATACTCCAGGACCCAGCCCAACCCACCCCATCATCCATCTTTACATTTAGCAACTGGACCTCAAGCAGCCCATCCAGATCTGTGTCCACCTGGCCCCTGGAAGTCCTATGTTCACTCGCCCCGCCTTCCCGACGGGTCTGCGTTGTGTTTTGGAAAACATAGTCCAGATGTGTCCCGCACTCTCCTGAAATTCTAAGAGCTCCCCACCATGTTTGAAAAGAGACCCGAAGGCCTCCCACGACTCACAGGGCCCTCGAATGACGGGCCTCTGACAGCACACTCTGTGTCCCCCATGTCTGGACGCTCTCATCCTCTGCTCTGAGCTGCAATGTGTCCTCCTCGGAGAGACCTGTTAACCTCTGACCTCAGGAAGCATCCGCTGACATGGCCTTTGCACCTAGGGTCCCCAGCCGGAGACACTAGCGTTCTGAGGTGCTGGTTGAGGGGGTCCAAACCCATTGCACATGACACCCGTGATGACAGGGTTGGTGTTTCCATGTCCTTCGCCATTTTGGGAGCCCGGTACTGAGCCCGAGCTGAGAAAGTGAACAGTGAGCAGCGCTTGTGGGTCAGGGCCCTTTGACCCCCCACTCCATGGCTGAGCTCTGAGCATGAAATTGTCCACCACAGGCCACATAGCGGCCCCTGGACAGGGCTCCGGGACTGGGTCAGTGTCCGTGGGTGACTACCAGCTTGGGTCATGAATTCCCTCCAGTGGTGTCCTGTCCCCTTGAGCCAAGGGCACAGTCCATCCACTGCCCGTCATGCACCAGGAGGTGAGCTCAGAGACGGGGAGAGGGTCTGGGGCAGGCGGACCACAGTCCGAGACCTCCTGCTGACCCCGCCAGTCTGCCTTCCCACAAGGAGAGGGCCCTGCGCAGCAGCCGTAGTCCCGGCCCCCATGTCCCACCTGGCAGGGCCTCACCTCGAATGTCGTCCACCAGGATGTGATATTTGCCCCTCCCCACCAGCTGCCTCATGGTGTAGTTCAGCCAGCAGCCCTCTGAGTCCCGCTCTTTGCAGTTCCGGGTGTTCTTGAAGTTCTTGAATAGTTCCAGGTCATCTTCCTTCTCCGGCACTATTATGTTCGCACACGCTGCACTGCAGTTCTTCATGAAGGGGCCCTTGTCGAATTTCAGGCACTCGGCACAGGAGCTGTGGGAGAGCCACTGCGTGAGCACATGTGCATCCGGGAGGGAGACGGTGTGCGAGCATGTGCCAGGGTGTGACCCATGAGAGAGTGCCAGCGTCTGGGCACCAGAGTGGCAAGGTGAGGCTGGTCCGGGGTGCTGTGGGGCTGACACTGGTGCCTGTGTGGCTGGGGCAGGAGGTGGGCAGAGCCCCTGGGACCTGGAAGCCTGACAGATGGGGTCCAAGATGGGCAGCGACCCGGAGTGGAAGGACAGCAGCAGGTGCATGCGGAAGGCCCCCACTTCCCCCTGGGGCCTCAGCCGGGCGGTGGGTTTCTGCTGGGAGCTGGCACGTGCACGGGTCCAGTGGAGGGAGCACTTACATGCTATGGGTGCAGGGCGACTCGCAACCCGGGCAGTCATCACAATAGGGCAGCTGGTAGCCCTTGTCGCACTGGCACACGTTGCAGATGCACTGGCCGCGGCCACTGCAAACGGACCCCTGAGCGTTTCTGCAGCTATCTGGGGACTTGTCGCACTGGCAGGCCGAGCCGTCGATGCCCTCTTTGCATTTGCACTTGCCGCATTCGCATTCCCCACGTTCTGGGAGACAGCAGGGCCACGAAGAATCACCCCCCCGCCCGGCGCCAGTCCCACCCACCTGGCCTTCCACTCACCATGGGCCCAAACCCAGGACCTGCTCCTGGGGGCCTGGGGGGCCCCTCCGTCCCCAGCACCACCACTGAGAACTCACCTTCGCCCCCGCAGATCTGGCCATTGAAGCGCTCGCAGTTGACGTTGTCACATTCGCAGAAAAGCCCAAAGATCTTCTTTTTGGGCACGTCGCTTGCGTGGCACACACACTGCCCGCAGATGCAGTCCCCCAGCCCCGAGCAAATGATGGAGCTGTTGTCTTTCCGGCAGTTTCCTTCCAGATCCTGGCTGCTCCGGCCCTGAGTCTGGCACTCGCAGTTCTTCCCCAGGTAGCCAGCATCGCACCTGGGACGGGAGGGACACCGCTCAGGGCTCCTCCCCCAGGGCTGCTGCGAGTGGCTCCTGGCCCAGAAGGTGGGGAGGGGGTGTGTGAAGGGATGCGGGGGCAGCGGGGGGAGGCTCACTTGCAGATGCCACACTCCACGGAGCCCTTGCCACCACAGGTGCTGCGGTCCTGGCTCCGGTCCCTGCACTGGCACTCGCACTGGGGAAGTATGCTCACGGTCACCGTGTCTGTGAAGCCCAGCGCCCGAATGACAAATGACTGCTCCTGGACACACTCTGTGGCCGTGACCTTCACCTGGAAGGTGACCTGTGTGCGGAACAACAGGGCTCAGGAGAGGTCAGGACCCTGCTTCCAGGCGTGAAGGATGCAGGACTCGGGGTCCCGAGAGGGAGTCGATGGAGGTCGGGGAAGGGGGAGAATGCAGAATGCTCGGGGTTTCCCTGGAACGTGGGACTGGAGGTGAGAAAACGGTGAGATACTGGAACATGGCGGTAAGCAGGCGCATGGTGCTCCCTGACCCACCTCCCCACGGACCCACCATTTCTGGCTGGGACTTGGGCTGGGGGATGGTTCTTAGAATACTTTCTATGGCACAAGGTTTTCTTAAGTGACTTTGTAAAGAACATATACTTTGCCCCTAAGCCCAGCATGCTAAGGTGCCTGAATCCCACCGGAGGTCCTAAGTTCTGAGTGCAGAATTGTGTTCTGACCTTGAATAAAGGGTCAAGATCATGCCTGAGAGGTCAGAGTTGGGACGGAGCACACTTGAAGTGGTCACCAGCACTGAGCTTCGGGGAGCACCCTGCCCAGCCGCGGTTCAGTGGTCGATAGTCGACCATGAACCCGAAGGTCACGATTTGATTCACGGTCAGGCACATGCCCCAGTTGTGGGCTCGATGCGTGCAGGAGGCAGCCAATCAATGACTCTCTCCCATCATTGGTGTTTCTATCTTCCTTTCCCTCTCCATTCCCCTCTGAAATCAATAAAAAAAAATTTTTTTTTTTTTTTTTTTAAATATATTTTATTGATTTTATACAGAGAGGAAGGGAGAGAGATAGAGAGTTAGAAACATCGATGGGCGAGAGTCATCGATCAGCTGCCTCCTGCACACCCCCCTCTGGGGATATGCCCGCAACCAAGGTACATGCCCTTGACCGGAATCGAACCCGGGTCCTTCAGTCCCCAAGCCGACGCTCTATCCATTGAGCCAAACCAGTCCCGGCCAATAAAAAAAAATTTTTAAAAAGAGAGCAAAGGTATCCCCAAATCAATTTTAATGAATTTCCAAACAGTACATTAACAACAAGCAGAAATGTCAGGGGGGAAAATGTGTGTATAAGAAGCAAGCAGCCAGCCACAGGATTGAATAAATTCCCGTGTGAATCATGTAGGGAAAAAAGGAGATATTTTGGCAAAAACTCACATGTAACATTTAGTAGGTAACATGTTTGAAATAATCCTAATGTTATGTTGTAAAATGTAATGTAAGAAACTATTTCGCTAGATATTAGTTCACAGCCAGTGAAAGAAAAATTTAATTGTTATGGTCATAATACATTAAGAATACTAGGGAAATAAGTCAGTGCTTATTTCTGCTCATCTGCTTGGCCCATGCTTTCATGTTTTCGGCAAACAAACAAAACCATAAATCAGGAAAACCAACCCAGAAGCGTACATAGTATGTGAAAGGAATGCCCTTCTCGGAGGGGACACGCTGTTCCAGCGTCTGCCCCCAGGGGGCGCTGCAGACCTCGCGGTCATTACCGCTAGACCAGGGAAGTCTTCGGTGTTGATAACTAGGATGGTCCTGCCAAGGGCGGTGCTAAGTGCACCCACCAGCTGTCCCCTTAACAGGTAAGATATAAACTTACACCGTTTCGCCTCTGAGGGGATTTTAGAGGAAGGGAACTGAACATCCGGTGGGCCTGGAGCTCCTGCCCCTGACGTGTTCCTAAGCCCTTCCCTTTCACCTCAGTGCCCTTCCTTCTAGCTGTCACTGGGGGGATGTGGGGACGGAACCTCACCGGGACGTTGATCTGGACACCGTCACAGTCCCCTTTAGGCCGGTTCACTTGCGAAACTCCGTTACTGCAGAAGGAGTCGTAGGCGACTTTCAGGTTGTTGGGGAGGGTGTTATGTTCCAGAAAGACTCTGGAGGAGAGTTTCTGTGGACAAAGAGTGGCTGCTGATTAAGAAGGATCGTTCTGCCACCCCCAGGCCTTTCCAGGCGATGGCTTTTGCACACCTTCCCATTTCGCATCCCTCTCCCTTCACCCACAGCACACTGAGAGCCGGGTAGGCGCTTGGTACTGTGTCCGTGCAGCTAGTGTTAGGGTTACCAACACCGCGGCCCTGCCCTCAAGACAGGCCAATGGGAGGACCAACATGGGGACTGATCACAACCCCATGAGAACGGGGGGTTGGCCTTCCCACTCACCACTGATTCCCTAGTGCCTGGCTCAGGTAGGAGTGGAAAACTATTTAGGTGCATGGGAGACAGGGACAGAGAGAATGAGATAGAAAGACAGTCAGAGAGACCAAAAATAAAAGAGAGAGAGAGAGACCAGAGAAAAATAGAGAAAGAGTGGGGGGAGGGGAAGGGGTAGAAAGATGGTAAATGAGCATCATTTCAGAAAAGATGGGATCATCCACAGGCAGCGGCTGGGGTTCAGGAGGGCCCATTTTTTGGGGAAACAGGGCTCCAAGAGCGTACAAGGATCCATCAGAACCTCCTCAATGGGGCTCTAACTAAAGTCAATGGCTTCCGTGTTTATCGGGTGCTCCCAGTGAGCTTGGCTCGGTGAAGCCATCAGACCTTTGGCCATGAACCTGGGGTCCGTATTTCGGAGAAGGCACTGGTGAGAGTCAGTTGTGGCACATACTACGCCCTCAACACACTAGGACACAGCTGCCCTGTGGGAAGCCCAGGGTCAGTTTGTTCACAAGGCCCAACACACTCCTGCCCAGGCCACCCTTTCATTGACCTGCAGGGCGTGGCATCTGTGCTGAGTGTCCAGCCCTCAGCAAAGCACCCAGGGACTCACATTGTAGGCATCCTTAATGAGCTGGACCACGTTGCTGGAGTCCTCTGACAGCTCCCCAACCGCCGATTTGGGGATAATCTCGGTGAGCTTCTGCAAGGCAAGAAGACCAGCTTGGTCACAGGTTGGAACTCTGGGGCCATGGAAACCTCAGCATCTACTGCTTGGTAACGCCCTAGAGGGTTCCTCCTTGCTTGTAAGATGATTCAAACTATCACCTACTCCATCTGATTTCTTTTTTCTTTTTTTAAATATATTTTATTGATTTTTTACAGAGAGGAGGAGAGAGGGATAGAGAGCTAAAAACGTCAATGAGAGAGAAACATCGACCAGCTGCCTCTTGCACACCCCCTACCAGGGATGTGCCCACAACCAATGTACATGCCCTTGACCGGAATTGAACCTGGGAGCTTTCAGTCCGCAGACCGACACTCTACCACTGAGCCAAACCGGTTTTGGCCCCACCCGATTTCTTACAGTCCTTAAGACAGTGCATGGTCAATGGTGTGCTGGTAAATTATTTACATCGGGTTTTCAGGGGGAAAAACCCTGAGTTGTAGCATGTGCCAATTTCCTTGGTGTAAATACTCCGCCTGGGTGGATTTCACACTACTGATAGCACTGGACATAGAGCTGTGGAGAGATGTGGCTTGCCATGGTCAGACAGTGCTCCCACCACGCAGAGATGAATGGCGCAAACAATCAGGTCATAGGTTATAGGAGATATGCCAAAGCAGGGGGGAGGGGTAAGTTTGGAGCATTTCAACTAGTTGATGTAATTCAATTTTAATAATGATCGTGTAGGGACAATGTGATCATCTGCTCTGGCAGGCCCGGGTCCGCTGGTTCGGCTATGTCCGTGGGTTAGCAGGCCCAAGCACCTATAATGCAGGAAGACCTGAGGCCAGCCTGCAGGGAACCTTTGGCCACTTCCTCCCACATGCTCACCTTGGCCTGGTTCAAGGCTCTCACCATCACTCATGGATGATTACTCCAACACTTTCTCTTAACAGAATTGATGGTTGGGCCAATTTCCTGCCTCAAAGGCCCGCTGTGACTCCCCAGAGTAGAGTTCGGTCACCTCCATGGAGCTCACGAGGGCTGTTACAGCCTGGCCCCCAACCCCCTCCAGCCTCAACTCCTCTCTCCCTCCCTCCCTCTCTTCCTCCCTCCCTCTCTTCCTCCCTCCCTCCCTCCCTCTTTCCCTCCCTCCCAGCTGTGGGTCTCTGCTGTGGTTTGAGGAACGGGACTAACCCACAATACTTGCTATGTTGAAGCAAAATGAAAATGTCAGAACCAATGCCAAGGTGTACGCCACAAATATGCTAAATTCCAAGGGAAACCGTCCTCTTTCATCCACACAGAAATATCACGTGGCAGAAAGAGGCCTCGGACTCCCTACACCCGTGTTCGTGCTCCTAACCCCGTGGCCCCAGACGCCGGGCGCTCGGAAGCGGAACTCAGCCTGTGGTAACGCTGAAATGGCTGGGTCCTGCCCTGTTGCCCAAGGCCTCAAGGCCACTTACCTCATAGGTTTTCACCATTTTCTTGGTTACAGCAAAGATGGGCTGGATGTTGTTCTCAGCCAGCTTATGTGCCAGCTGGCCCACCGAAGGGTAGTCCTGAAGAGGAGACACCCAGACAGATAAGCCAAGACCAGGCAAGCTGCTCAAGCCATCCACCCATACCATGCAAGGAGCCCTTCCCCGTGCTGTCCGAGGAGCCCTTCCGGATGCTGTTGACAAATACATAAAGCAGTAAGATGAAGAGGGAAAACGGTTATATTAAAACACAGTTAAGGAGGTGGACACTGAGCAGAACGATCACCTCCAAGAAGGGCTCTTAGGGTAACTGGGCTCAAATGTAAAACACAGAACCCAGAAGCCATTACTGAACGGGGGCCTCTCATGCATGACACGCTTCAGGGAGAAGCCTGCACTAAACTGCCTGCCTCTTTTTTTCTTTTTAAATTCATCTTCATTGTTGAAGATATTACAGATGATCCCCCTTTTCCCCCACTGTCCCCCTTCTCCTGGCTCCCACCTGCCTGCACTGCGCTCCTGCCATCAGAGGCAGTCCTCATGAAGAAGCTCCTGGGATTGCATTTCAACTAGTTGGACTGAGACTTTCCAGGTCCAATTGGCACTACACAGTTAGATCCCCATCAGCATCTTCCCTGACCAATCAGAGTGGCTCCATTCGGACCAATCAGGATAGTGCTTTTTGGGCCAACCAAATCATGAGGATTTGGAATGCTGTTTGCCTGAGAAGGAATCAATCAGTGATCAGGGGCAGGGACTTCTCTCTCTATAAGTCAGCTCCCTTTAGCCTGGTTGGGGAAGGCATTTTCCCTTCCCACCAAAGACTGTGTTTCTCTGTGTTGAGCTGTTAACCCCTGAGCAGAGCAGAGCCACTCAGCAGACCGGACCACTGTGGACTGGAGCAGAACGGCGCTGTCTAGCCCGAGGGGACCCTGCAACACCGGGGCCGAGGGGCCACCCCAGGCAACCGCACAGTCATGCCTTATCATAACTGAGCTGTTTACACGTGGTGATTCCCATTGGCATGGAACTGGCACCGACAACCATCCGTTGACCAGAAAATGTTAAACATGTGGCATGCTTTGGATCAGTGCCCTAAAGAAGAAACCTCACGACCAGTCACCATTCCCCGACGTGCAAAGTAGAGACGAGAGTGAACATAATTTTGGAGTCTCTGTGCTTGTGCGGTGCTGGCAATTCCTCTGACTTCTATCAGGGGCAAAACCTCACAGCCGCCCCCAGCACCAGCACCTTATGTTCATAAACGAGGGACAGTCTCAGCTTCAGGCAGAGCTTCACCAGAACCTCAGGGGGTATCTCTTTCCTGTCTGAGTTGTGGACCCCTGAGCTCTACCCACCAGCACCCTCCCCTGTGGTCTATAGGCTCTGGGTGGAGGTTGCCTGATTGCTTCGCACACCCACAGTTTACGGTTTCAGGGTGCAGAGCATCGTTCACAGCAGGCCAGGTGAAAGGCCCGCGGCTGCACCCCCCTTCCCCTCTCCTCTGACCCTCCAGATGTGCTCCCTCAGCTGGCCTGGAGTGACCTTGGTCTCCAGTCTCCCTGGACAGAACTACAGACCCCCTGGACTTCCCCTTTCGGCCCAGGGTTTCCTCTGCGGTCCCCAGAGCTACGCCCCCTCCCCCTCCCGCAACGAGGACCGGGAGGGGCACTCACAAACTCGTTGCTTCTTTTGTACATGTTGTCCTCTAGGTGGCAGTGGCCATCGTTGGGGGTCAGGATGGCTCCCAGCTTCCCGTCTCCTGCAAAGTGGAAGCCGTCGTCCGTGGCGAACACCAGCAGCCGCGTGACATTGCGCCAGCCAATTTCCTCCTGAGAAGGAGAGGGCGGGGTTACCTGCCTCGGTTTCCTCCGTGGGGCCCTCCCAGAGGAGAGTTGACAAAGTGCTGTGTCCCTCCCCACACAGGGGGGTTTCCAGGCTGGACAACCCAGAGACAGGACCCAGGCCGGGACCAGCTCCTCGACTCAGGCCCAGGCTCCAGTGCCTGGGGCTGGAGGTGCATCTTTATAATGACAAGTTCCCAAAAGCCCAGCGAATGTGCGGGACACAGAGGGGAGCTGCAAAGCCTGTTTACATGAAAACACGTGGTCCTCCCAGGCCCCATCGGCGTGGACCTGAGCCTAAACTCGAAGGAACTGTTCCCGAAGAAGGAAAGAAAATACTCGCAGAAATGTGTATCACAACGTAAAAACACTGCAGACACCAAGAGCAAAGAACTCAAGGGGCCCCGAAACGGGAGATGAGTCAGGCACATGTGTCACATGCATGTCATCACTGTGACATCACACACAAACGAAGTGTGTGTCTGCGACGCAGGGACAATCCGCAGAGAAGCTGGAGGATTGGAAGCCAGTTTGCAAAGGGTCGGGACTGAGTGGCTAAAAGTACGGGGCTGAGCCCTAACCAGTTTGGCTCAGTGGATAGAGCATCGGCCTGCAGACTGAAAGGTCCCGGGTTCGATTCCAATCAGGGGCATGTATCTTGGTTGTGGGCACATCCCCAGTTGGAGGTGTGTAGGAGGCAGCTGATTGATGTTTCTCTCTCATTGATATTTCTAACTATCTATCCCTCTCCCTTGCTTTCTGTAAAAAATAAATAAATAAATAAATAATAAATCAATAAAAATATTTTTAAAAAATACGGGGTCGGTGGTATTGTACTATTTACATCATAAATCCAGTGAGTGGGCCGACCAGGCAGGACTCTGAAGGCGAGCAGGCAGCCAGGGTCAGGGGAGGCCACTGGGGGAGGGACAGGCCAGACATGGCCGCCTAAGCCACAAGACATGGTAGAACCTCAGAGGACACCCCTTATTTCCCCAGAAGTTGGGGGTGATTCTGCTTCAGGATCCGCTAGGATCTGACTGCTCGGTGATCTTACAAGATCCTTTGCGTCTATTTAGGCTTGAGAAGATGTGCCCCATGCCACAAACTAATAGTGACATTTCTGGGTGAGTGGAGGGTGCCCTCAGGGTGTTCAAGGTGGCACCTGTGGCTGCGGGACCGAGGTCCCCATCAGGGAGATCCAGGGACGGGGCAGGGACAGGGCCTTACCAGGCAGGCTGCGACCTGCATCATGGCATCCAGCCCACCCTCGGGGGCGTCCAGGTTCCCAGAGATCAGCTGCTTCCCGACCTCCGTCTGGAACTGGTTGGAGTTGTCCGTGAGCTTCAGCACGTGCTTGAAGGCAAATGGGGGCTGGCACGCCTTCTCCTTGTTGGGGCACGGGTTCCGGAGCTTCTCGGGGTGTGTGTTGACAAAGGGGAGCACTGTCTTGTCCACAAAGGACCCGAAGCCTGAGGGACAGCAAGGGTAAGTGTGGGCGGCAGAGGTGGCACCAGGTGGTGGGAGGGCAGGGCCACAAGCCAGAAGGGGGTGTAAAGGGGGGGGCATGAGGGTAGAAGAGCCTCGGTTTCCCTACTTGGTACAGAGCAGGGGAGAAGGTAAGATCGCCCATGGGGTGTGTGTGTCCAAGTGTGTGCACATGTGTAATTAAGTATGTATGTGCGTGCGTGTGTGTGTGTGTGTGTGTGTGTGTCCCCACACATGGAGACAACCGCCCGGAGGGAGGCAGAGATGAGTGTGGGATGTCCCATTTCCCTCACACACATGCCCTTTGTAAATGAGTCCCTGCTTGTCAAGAGCTGAGGCCCTTTGGCCCGGAGATCAGAGCTGTGTGTGCATGTGTGTGTGTGTGTGTGTGTGTGTGCGCGCGCGCGAGGTTATTTCTTTTTTTAAAAATTAAATTATTATCTGTGTACATATTTGTGCAGTTATTTCATTAAGACTGTGATTACTCTGCAGTCTATATACGCTTGTGATCTTTAATTTTTTTAATAGTTAGCACTGTGGGACTATTGTCTTTCAAACATATTAAAGAGCAAACAAAAGGAGACGGAGGGAGAGGGGAGGGAGGCAGGGAGGGAGGGGCAGTGTCAGGAGAGCCAGCCCCCGGGATGGCCTTGGGGAGGGTGCACACAGGGACACTGCATGAAGCCCCCAGTACCCTGCCCGTCAGGACATGGGTGGGAGGAGGTGTGTGGGCGGCAGGGCCAGCTGAGGTTCTGGGCAGGCAGGACTCGGTGGGGTGCCCTCACCAACGCGGCCAGACTCGGTGATTTCGTTGAGGGCCCGGAGCAGGTCACCCCCCAGCTTCTTGACGTTGATGAGGTCATCAAGCATCGAGTACGACAGGTCCATCAGGTAGTACAGGTCGATGGGGTAGCCCTTGGCGCGCCGGAAGGTCACATTGAACACAGCCTCCTGACCTGCCGTGCAGATGGGAGAGAGCGAGGGGCAAGTCAGTTTGGGCAAAGCTGGTTAAAATCGTTACTCAGGTTGCTGGCTGCGGGACTTATCAGAATCTTGACTCTGCCAGGAGTTCCTGGCCTTCTGAGAGGGGAATAGAAGGGTGTTTTCCAGGTGATTTCTCCCCCCCACCCCCCCTTCTTTTTACAAAGAATACAGAACGCAGGGCTGAAAGACACCCGGGTCCCCGGCCACAGAACCCCGGTCAGAACCAAGCCTACCGGGTCTCAGGTGGAGCCTCACTTTCTGCGGGAACAGCTGCTTCTGGCCCCCCTGCTGGTTCTCGGTGGTCTCAGCGAAGCTTCTGGGGTCCATGATGTCATCGGCCGCACAGCCCTTAGACAGCAGCTCTGCCCTCGTGTCGCAGCGAACGGAGTCGGGCTCCCCTGGCCTGGAGAAGTTCTGGGAGGGGAGTCAGGGGGAAGGAGGAGAAATATGGCGGGCCCACGTGGTGGGAGTTGGTGAGGCTGACCTGCAGGGTCACTGGGAGAGGCTGACCCTCCTCATCTGCTCTGGCACGCAAGACAAGCATCCCTACGATACGGGGGTGAGGTGGGGAGCTGGACGGTCCCCAGGGAGACACCCATCTCCGATAGCTTCCCCGTGAGGCTCCCGGACCACATGGTGGGTTGGGGGGAGGGGGCAGTCAGTCTGCATTGCCTCCAGCAGCAGCCCACTCGGGCCTGTCCTCACCTAGCACAGCCTCCCTCTCTGGTCAGCCTCCAAGCGGCCCTAGGACAGGGGTCGGGCCTGTCTGTCTGTCTCTCTGTGAGTCAGCAACCCTGAGACCTGCTCTGCTCCTGCCACACGAGGAAAGGGCCCGGGGGTGGTCCTGGGTGCCCGCAGTTTCAGAGGCAGAGAAAGGGGGTCCAGCCCGGGAGGCGGAAGGACTGGCCAGGAAGGAAGCTCTTACCAGCTTCTGGCACCAGGCACAGCCGGGCCCCGACTCGATGCAGTCCCGGCAGGTGCTGACCTTGTATTTGGTGCACTCCTGGGAGAGGACTGGGGGCGAGATGAGACCGACTCGGTGAGCAGGGCTGCTGACCCCGTGCGAAAGCCCGTTGGCACAAGGGGCTGCTATCGTGAATGGGGTGGACAGAGGACCAGGCCCGCCAGCGGGGTGTGGAAGGAGAGGGAGGGATAGCAGAAGGACCAGGAAGGATGGGACCAACCAGGGGCATGTGCCTGCCAGGATCCAGGGAGGGGCCTCCTGGAGGGTTGGCGGGCAGGACCCATCATTCCTGACTAGGAATGTCCCACAGAACTCACCAGACCCGAGGGAGAGCAGAGCCCACAGGGTGAGCAGCAGGGAGTGCGGACGCAGCATTTCCTGTGGAGGGATGGGTGTCAGTGACTCAGTGACGGCGTCTGGGGCTGACTGCCCACGGAGCCCTCCCCCATGAGCCTGGAGATGCAGAGCTGGGAGGCCCTGCCCCTGCTGCTGGAGGCGTCTGGCATCTGGATGAGGCCAGCACAGGCCCGTCTTCATGACTGCCCTGCCAGGCAGCTATCACACCCCTGACCTGCCGGGCCTCCAAGGGTGAGCAGAGGGGGCCTCAGGCCAGTAACACACATGGGTCCACTTGAACTTGCACGCCCACAGTCACACATCCACAGCACACAAGTGCACACAGGTGCACACAAGCACGCACAAACCCTCATACCCATCACACAAGCATATGCATGTTCACACAGAGAACACACATAGGAGCCACACAGCACACACATGCATACATGTGTGCACACACCACACACATCACAAACAAATGCATATATATCACACACTCACTTGATGCCACACACCCTGGGTCAGGGCCGTGGGCCCTTTGTTCTCCCTGAGTGCTCCCTGAGCACTGAGCTCGGATCAGGGGACTCGGGAGGCCCAGCCTCGGGCAGGCGGCGGAAGCAGAGAAGGCGCTCTGCACCTGGGAGTGAGGAGGGCTATGCAGAGCCGCCACCTGCCTGCCCAAGGCACTAGCTGCAGCTGGCCGTTATTTTGCTTTCCTTGGTGTACACCCGCTGTCTTTGCAAACCCGGTGCCAGGGGGAAGGCGTGGGCAGGGCATCGAGGAAAGTGGCTCATGCAGTGGTCACTGCTGATGCTCCCAAGGGCGATATGGCTGTGGGGTCGGAGGCCTCACGTTCTAGTTCTGTCCTGGTTCTCGGAGGCAGAGGCAGGGCCTTCTCACCCACCGCCCACTGGGCAGGGCCCAGAAAGGGGGCGTCGCGGGGGCTGCAGACCCAGGCTGGGCACAAAGGACCCTGACCCTTCAGGGAGGGGGAGGCTGGGCTTCCTGGCTGGGTGGCCTCTGGGTCTGAGAACCCTGCAGCTGACTGACACCTTAATCTGACCTTTTATCTGACACCAAGGAAGTGGAGAAGGTGCTGAGAATGTGGCAACCGGGAGGTGGCAGGCAGGAAGGAGCCATTCTTTATCAGAAGCAAACATCAACACAGCCCTCCCCAACACCCCCCCCCACCCCCTCCAAGGTAGTGCGAATGCCAGTTGCTCTCTCCGGGGTGGGTGGGCTCTGAAGTTCCTGGGGCGCCCTGCCGCCCACACCCTGCCGTGGTGGTGGACCTCCAGCGAGGCCTCAGAGCCCCCAGGCGGTGTGGGTCTACCCAGGCTGCCAGAGGCCCAACCCAGAGCCACCTGCCTGTTCTGGGGCCTGCGTGGCTCCTGCCGTGGCCTGCAGGGCTCTGGGAGCGTGTGGTCTCTGCCGTGGGTCTCGGGGTGCACCCGGTGGGGTGGATCCTGCCCTCCCCACTCCTCTCCCACCCTGCCCCAAGTTCCTGTCTTTTTGGAGGCTTCCCGCCAAGATTGTACTCAGGACCCAGAAATGTCAAAGCAGAAGCCTCGGTTCTCCCAGAACGGGTGGAAAGCAGAACTCCTGCATCTCTGGCTTCCCAGGCCTCAGCAGCGGCCAGCCTGAGAAGCGGTTTCGGTTCACGCTGGGTTCCCCACGTGTGGACTCCCCATCATGGGCCATGGGGCTCAGGCCAAGGCTGCTCTCAGCTCTCCATCCGGGCACCCCAAAGTTTGGCGGCTGGACTGGTGCCTGAGTGTGCCCACTGAGCCCTCAGCTGGCGTGCACTGCCCCAGGGGGCAAGGCCCAGTCGCCCCCAGGATAGCACCCCACTTCTGAGGATGGGGCAGCTCCAAGCAGAGGACAGTGAGTCCCCTCCCCAAGTGTCCCATCCCTGCTGCGGTCTGGTGAGGTGAACGGGTCCCCCCAGGTCTGGGGCAGGACCTGCGAACGCAGCTCTGCCCTCCCCCTATGGCCACAGACCAGAACCCCCACATATTCACCACAACTAGCTTGTATACCCCCTGGGTCCTCACACAGGGAAACTGAGGCCCGAGCAGCAGCAGGACCTGGGCATGGTTATGCTCAGTGCACTTCCTCCCACAGCGAGGGGAGTGCACTTGGTTAGGGCAGGGCCCACAGGCCACAAGGTCCTGACCTTGACCACAGGAAGCCAGGCGTGGGTGGGGAGGGGGGCTGCCCTCTCCCCAGTGTTACTTCTAATTCCCTGCAGGGACAGCCACTGCAGATGCCCCACCCCAACCAACAGGCGAGTGAGGGCAGGACAGCCGGCACATGGTGAGAGGGCAGACGGAGGGAGAGAGGCAGATTGTGGAGGCCAGGAATTAGCCCTCCTCTCAGCGGTGGTTAAGCTGAGCCAGGCAGGACTCTCCTCACGGGACCTCAGGGCTCAGGCCCACACGGGCTGTGCATGGCAGCCAGAACCAGACCTCAGAGGCCAAGGCCTCTCCTGAATCCGGGCTGTGGACACACAGAGACCAAGCCCTCTTCTGGGCGTTGTTTTGAGGCAGCCTCAGCACGGCGCAGTGCCTGAGCCTGGGTGGCAGGCCTGCCTCAGCAGCTCACTCTGACTCAGTTTCCTCTGTGTGACTGGAGAGGACAGGCTTGGTTAGTGATCATGTGTAGAGTGGCCTCGGCACCTGGCACTGAAGGGCCCTGGACTCGCAAGGACAGCTGGCGGGAGAACGAGCAGGCGAGTGGGAGAGAGCAGAACGAGCAGGCTGAGCCAAAGAGAGAGGGTGCAGGTTCCAGCCAGGCCACCTGAGCCTAGGCCTGCATGGCTCATGCCAGAGGTGGTCCTCTGATGGGCAGCCCCTTGCCACCTCTTGCCAGAGGCCTGAGTGCCCTCCCACCAGCCAGGCTGCAATCTCCCTGGATCCAGGAAGCACCCTTCACCAAGACTCAAGGTGCAAAACCCTAAGTTAGGCGTTTTGAAAAAACCCAGGCCCCACGGGCCCATGAGGACCTAGACCCTGCCCACCAGGGGAGAGATGGCACAATTGTGGGAAACTGTAGGAGGTGGTGTTCCCACGTCCTCTGTACCAGCCAGCTCCCCCAGAGCCTGGGCCCGGAGCCCTCCTCTCCACACCCCACGAACATAGCTACAGGGGGTCCCCCCTCACCACAAACAAAGCGCCAGCCAGGTTCTGAGATGCAGAAGGAGCATTAGAAGGAACACATACTCCTCCCAAATCACCCACACTCACATGAAAAATATCCATATTTGGTAAATGACAGAAGAAAAAGGGAACATTACAAGAGAAACACAACTTTGGGCAAGAAGCAGGGGGAAGCATCGCGTTTGAGTCAGGATGGGAAGCTGGCGTTGGTTCAGGCTTCCCGCCAAAGATGAAGGCTTTGCCAAAGTACGGACCCTCAGATGAGGCCACTCGAGCTGCCACAGCCACACTGACTGTCAGCACTTGCCATGGGAGCTTGCGCTTGACTGTCAGGGTCAGGGAATAAGCCCTCCTGAGTGCTGGCTGACAAGAGACCACAAACCAAGTGAAGGGTGCCACGAGCAGAGATGACGCTCTGAGGGGGAGAGTGAGAAGGAAGAGAAGGCAGGGGTCCCTCTGCCCAGGCGGATGAGTCAGTTTTATGGAGAAGAAAAGCAAATGTCACAATGGATCGGGTGCGGCCAGGCCCGGAGCAGCAGCAGCCAAGTCCAGAGCAACTAGGTCGGGAGCGGCAGTGGCCAGACCCGGAGCAGCTGGTTGTGGTACGAACGAGAGCAACAGAGGCCAGGCCCGGTGCAGCCAGGCCCGAAACAGCTCGCTCCTCGCCTGCCCCCGCCCCAAGGCTGCCTCTCAGACACGGCTGGAGACTTTGGCGGGAACTTGAGGGTCTGCTGAATCAAGTGATGAAGGCTTAGATCTGAATGTGTTGAGTTAGTATAGTGCTGGGGTGTTGATCTGTAAGCGCCTTGGGTGAGGTTGGTTGAACTATTTGGAAATGTCTGTTGTCTGAAGTATATCATTGGGCATGTGGAGGTATTATTGATATGAGAAAATGCTAAGTAACTGATTTACTATCTGAAAAGGGATTTACTATCGAGGAAAGGGAGGGAGGAAGAGACTAAACATAAACTGTGCACCTATGGATGAGGACAGTGGGGGATGGGGAGGGGGTGGAGGGTGGGGTGAGAACCTGGTGGAGGGAGGAGGAAATGAGGAACCTTTGTAATATTATGAACAATAAAGATTGATAAAAAAAAAAAAAAAAGAATTGAAAAAAAGAAAAAAATAAAATAAAAAAAAAAAATAAAGAGGCCTCCGCCTTTTAAAATCAAAGACAGAGTGTCAGCATGGGATCTGTTTTATCCTATATAATAAAAGACTAATATGCAAATCAACCAGAACAGTGGAACGACCGGTTGCTATGATATGCACTGACCACCAGGGAGAGTGCCACTCAGCCAGAAGCCCTGAGATGGGATCGAGGCTGGTGAGCACAGCGGTGGTGGTGGTGGCGGCGGGAGCCTCTCCTGCCTCGGCAGCGCTAAGGATGTCTGATCGTGAAGAGTGGGCCTAAGCCTACAGTCAGACATCCCCCCAAGGGCTCCTAGACTTTGAGAGGGTGCAGGCCAGGCTGAGGGACCTCCCCCCCACAGCGCAAAGATTTCGTGCACCAGGCCTCTAGTATAAACATAAGAGAGAGTGGACAGGGCTCTCCTCCAACGGGGGCAGGGACACACCACCCTGGATCACAGAGATCCAGACTGATCCAGGGACAAAAAGGTCACAGGACGGAGGCGGACACAGCTTCAGCCCCACAGAGACATCGTCCAAGTGGTAAGGACATTGTCATAGCTAATAATTTCACCGTCAGTGATGTACGAGAGCAGGAATTTGAAGGAAAACAGTTTCTAACCTAATGGAGTAAAACAAGACCCCCCCTCCCAAACATACATTAATTAGAAATTTTAAAATGCTGCTGACTATCCTTAAATCGGCAATTTCTCAGCTTTTATTTTATTTTTTATCTCATGGTACACATAAACTAATTATTAGCATTCTGTGGCATATATATAAATATATATATATACTGATCTGACAGAAAAAAAGGTATAATTTTGACTCATTCACACCAGGTGGTTATTGTCTTTTGAATTTGACAATTTCAGGGAATGAGGTCAGAGCCCCTGACTAAATAGTCAGGCATTGCAAGGTTGTTTTTTCTTGCAAGTGTGCTGCAGCGCACTGGCTGAAAATCGCTGTCGTAAGGAGGAAATCAAACATATTTACAGCTACTGTAGACAGGAGGTGACGCAAACATCCTCTGTGCCCCTTGGGGACCTGAAGCTGATGCCCTCGGTGCCCTGCTTGTGAACATGAAGGAGAGTTCACGTCCAGGGCCAGAGGATCCGGAAGTGAGAGAAAGAGCAACAGAGCGACGGAACGGAGGCAGGAAACAGATGAGGATGGAAATGGGAGGATCAGAAAACCAACACAAAGGCAAAGATGAATAGTCACATTGGAACCCGTTTCCTGGGGAAAAGCAGCACAACAGGTCACCTGGAAGAGGAACATGGATGGCAACAGCCGAGGGACTGTGAACGGGAGAGGCAGGCCCACGGAGAGTGCTGCTTGCTGGGCGGTAAATGCAGGAAGAAGCTTTGGGAATGGAGTTCGGGTGATCCTGATTGAGGTGTGCGGGCCCTGCGGGGTTAAGAGGGAGCCACAGGCACTGAGCATGACCACGCCAGCCCTAGGCAGGCTGCTCAGTGAGCATCACACACCCAGAGCCAGGCGACTGTCAAGAACACGCCTGCTCAGGGCCCCTCTCAACACAGGCATGTTAATCTCGTTTCAGGAAATAAAGTGATAGAAGAAATAAATGAATGTGTATCTTGCAGTAAGGAAGCACAAGCTTAAAACTTAAGGGAAAAATGGTCAAGAAGGTAGATGATTCTACAACAAATTGGTACATGAAAAATTTGAATGGATGAAAATATTTAATTATGCCCCAAGGGCGTGGCTCAGTGGATTGAGCATTGGCCTGCGGACTGAAGGGTCCCAGGTTCAGTTCCAGTCAAGGACATATACCTTGGTTGTGGGCACATCCCCAGTGGGGGGTATGCAGGAGGCAGCTGATCCATGTTTCTCTCTCATTGATGTTTCTAACTCTCTATCCCTCCTCCCTTCCTCTCTGTAAAAAAAAAAAAAAAAAAAAAATCAATAAAATATATTTAAAAAAATACTTAATTATTATCTAATGCAAAAGGTGAATGGTGCCCTGACCTGGTGGCTCCATTAGTTGGAGTGTTATCCCATACACCAGAAGGTTGTGAGTTTCATCCCTGGTCAAGGCACATACCTAGGTTGTGGGTTCGACCCCTGATCAGGAAACGTGAGGAAGGTAACCGATCCATGTTTCTTTCTCATTTCTCTTTCTCTCTCTTCCTCTCTCTCTAAAATAAATAAGTAAATAGGAAAAAAAAAAAAAAAAAAAAAAAAAAAGCAAATGGTGTCCTGCCTGGTGTTGCTCAGTGGTTAGAGTGTCAGCCTGTGCACCTAAGGGTCTCATGTTTGGTTCCCGGTCAAGGGCATGTACCCAGGTTGCAGGTTCATCTCTGCCCAGTCGCAGTACAGGTGAGCGGCAGCAGGTCAATGTGTCTCTCTCACATTGACATTCCACTCTCTCTAAAAAGCAATGGAAATAATATCCCTGGGTAAGAATTAACAACAACAAGATGAGTGTCAATCTTTCTCTCCGAGGAGGTCTTAGAAATTAATGACAAAAGGGTCAGTACCCCATCTCATCCCTCAAGGAAATGCACCTGACCAGTAACGAGTTGGAAGTCATGCTGCTTAGCGGTCAGGCAATGAGATTTCTTGTCTTGCAATCAAATGGCAAATGTGTTTAACATTTCTGACACTCACCCAGCGGAACCTGCGCAGCAATTAGAATGTGTGAACGACTCGGTTTTCAGGGTAAGAACTGACTGTGGGAAACCAGCAAAAGCAAGTTCGCAGGAACTGTCCAGGTTTCTCTCTCTGCGGGGTGCAATGATAAGTATTTTCCATTTTCTTTATGATGGCTGCTCATATTTTCCAAACTTTCTACGGTCAACATTTATAATGGTTTAAAAAACATTCATTCATCTAAGGAAATCCAAACTATGATGGCGGAGGAATGTGTCCTGGAGTTTCTGTTCCTTCTGCCAAAACTTCTCAGGACGGCTACTCCCTGGAGTGGGAAGAACTGAGACGCTGACGTCAGGGCCTCCCTGCTGGGACACAGGCTCGTTCGTGGTTCATTCATTCACTCGCTCACTCATTCATTCTCCGAACAAATGCTCGCTGGTCCCTTCTACAACACTGCCTCCCAGATTCTGGAATTCTGACCTCTGCTGAGACCTCAAAACATCCCCTCCCCACACTCCCACCGAATTTCCATCGTACTCGAGAGCCTCTGCACTCCAAAGCCGAAGCACAGGAGCAGCCATACTGTCTGAGATGCTGCTCCCGTGGGCTGGCACTGTGAGTGTCCCCGCCCCAGAGGCACTAGGACAGAACCTGGGCCCCGCTCAGGGTTCTCCCCACATGTGAATGGTGGTCCAATGGAATTCTCCCAGGTGGCCCAATGCTGGCAGAGGCACCAGAGCAGCCCGCTGCCCCCACGGCTCCTCCCAGACAGGAGCCCTGGCTTGGTGAGGTCTCCATGTCACTGAGGCTGGCCTTAGACCCTGCCTTCGCTCCTCCGCCACCAGAAAACCCTTCAGACTGTTATCCTCGTAATTAGCTGGTGAGTATCCATGAAGGAAAGAAAGAAAAGGGAAGTGAGACTGTGGGCACGGTCACCTGGGCAGCATCACCTGGAAGTGACAGTCTCACACAACAATGTTCCTCCAAGAGGTGAACACCCCGCCTCCCCCCAACCGCTACGGATTTTAGGGGGGAAGGGGATTTGGGCACATGCACAGTAGAAGTCAAGGTGGAGCACGGGGAGTACTTTCCCAGGCTGACGTGGCTCTGTAGCTAGGGGAAGGGCCTGGCCCTCTTGAAGCCACTGTGTGGCATGGGGAGCCAGCACAGTTTACACCCTGGTAGATGCAGCCCACGTGCAGGTGACAGGCGGCCTGTGTTGTACAAACGAGTGGGGTCTCCAGATCCCAGGGCCCACGGAGACTCAGGGCCCCACCCCCACCTAGATGTTTGCTTCCCATTGGTGTGTTGAGAGTGTTTAGGCAGATGCTCTTGAACAGGGTTCCAGCCCCCACGGCTTTGGGCAAAGCCCTGAGGTGGCCCTGAGTGCCCTCTACTGCAGGGTCTGGGGTGAGATGACGACAAACTCAACATTTTCATTTCGGGTCCAGTTTGTGCAAAGGAAAACAGACAGTGAGCCCCTGACCGGGTCTGCCTGGTGGATGTCACCCAGACATCACCAATAGATTGCCCAGCGATGGGCAGAGAGGCCCCTGAAGTGTAGGTTCTCAGCATGGACAGGCTCCCCACCCTCTGGGTGAACACACATGTTATCAGTGCCTTACAGACAGTGTCCTTATCTGCAAAAGGGAACCATGACACTGGCTCAGGTGGGACTGCGGGACACTCACAAGGTGACAGGTGAGCAGAAAGGCGAGCCCTTCACACGTGTTCCACAGAGCTGGCGGGGCCCGAGTCACATGACATCACCACGTTGGGCTTGGTGCTGCCCCATCTGTGGGCAGGTACCTGTTTGTAACCCTGTCCGCTGCGGAGCGCGGCCTGGGCCTGAGCTGAACCTGCCGGGCCCCTTAGGACACAGGAACCTCTTGTCCACGTGTCCCCTACACCTGCTCAGAAGCGACATTTGATCATAGCGTCAGTTGGAGTTTAAGCTACAGGCTGGCCCAGCCCAGCCCTCCCATTTCACAGATGGGAGGCCAAGCAGCCTGCTCATGTCACACTCTCCCTGGGTGCGAATGGGCTCCTCCCCGTCCCCTGGACAGCGGCTGCCTTTTCTGCAGAACTTCGGCAAGGCACCGGGCTGCCTCTTCTCCCCCCACAAAATCTCCAGCTCGTAACTGCCCCTTGTCCCAGGCCTATGGTGCATGGGGCAAGCTGACGGCTACAGGGCAGAGAAGCCCACCCAGGTTCAGCGGAGAGACCCAGGCCAGGGGAGAGGTGTCTGGCTGCCCAGCTGGCCCCTTGGGAAGTGCCTCGATTTTCTCCTTCGGGCAAAGCACTGAGGCGGCCCTGAATGCCCTCTCCTCACGCTTGTGCACAGGCACCTTGGCCAATTGCTCTTCAACTCGCTCACTGCGCCTGCCTGAGCTGCAGTGACACCCCCTGACATGTCCCAGACCTGGAACTTAACCTCACAGAAACCCCACGTGGCCTGGCCGGCCCAACCCTTGGTCACTCGTCCCAGGTCACCTGGAATCAGCCATCCACAGAGGAAGGCCTGTGGCTCTGCTCAGGATGCGGTACAGTGGTGTGGGCTTGGCCCTCGCCATGCCAGGACCCTGCGGTAAAGGGACTCCCTCAGCTCTGGGGACACTGTCCTGGATCCCGAAGGGCAGACACTGGGTGGAGTGGGGGCCCCTGTGTCCAGAGCCGCTGGGGCACTCATCCCTTCCTGAAGCTCCTCAAGATCTGGCTTCCTCGTTGCATGCAAATACCCTGGGCCAGAGGAGAGCTTGATCTCCCCTCCCATCATGGCGGCCCCTCCTTCTCCACCCTGTGGTCTCAGGGACCCTCAAAGGAGGGAGCTCAGGTGCAGGGAGGTGAGCTGGGATAGCAGTAGGGATCTAAGCACGCGTGTGCACACGAGCACACACACACACACACACACACGTTCACAGTCAGAGAAAGAGACTAGGGATTGAATGCCAGGGGGATGGGGAGGGGGGACTGAGGAGGCTAGCATTGTGCGGAGGATACCCTCACTGCCAGGAGACCTTGGGAAAGGCATCCAGGAGACTGGCTTAGGCACCACACACCTAATGCCTGTCTCTCTAAAACTCACTGTCCCCCAGCACTTTCACATCCTCAGACCCGAGATTGTGAAACGCCGAGAATCCAAGAGAAGTGGCAGACCCAAGAAAAAGCGCCACGGCCGAAACCGGTTTGGCTCAGTGGATAGAGTGTCGGTCTGTGGACTGGAAGGTCCTGGGTTCGATTCCGGTCAAGGTCATATACCTTGGTTGGGGGCACATTCCCAGTAGGAGGTGTGCAAGAGGCAGCTGATCGATGATTCTCTCTCATCGATGTTTCTAGCTCTCTATCCCTCTCTCTTCCTCTCTGTAAAGAATCAATAAAAAAAATATATTAAAAAAAGAAAGAAAATGCGCCACGTACACAAACACAGCTCACACATATATACACTCACAATACACGCTCCCCCATACCCCCATACCCTCATACATCCACATTTAGACACACACACTCACACCACTCACACTAACACACTCCTTCACATGTACCTACACTCACTCATACACACACCACCAATTCACATCCCCCCTCATATACACACACACCCCAAACATACACACTCACACTCAGACACATACACAGACTCTGCTGGGCACAGACCGGCCCAGGCAGCGAGGAGGCGCCAGGAGAGGAGAGGGACTGACTCAGGCAGGAAGAGGAAGGCACAGCTGGTGAGGCCCTATTCCCCTCCCACACAGCCCAGCCTGGCCCAGATACCTGCCCCCCACCTCCTCTGGCTCTGCCAGCCTCCCAGCCCTCATTTTGGGGCTCAGCAGGTATCTGTGGCCGTTGGAAGACCCAGATGCTGAGGATTGGGGTCTGTGCCCTTCCTCTCGCCAGGCTGGGTCCCATCCTCTCATCGTCTGCACAGCTCTGCCTGCGGCGGGCACAGCACCCCCTCCCTGGATCTCCGGGCCAGGAGGCCTGGGGTGGGTGATCCCAGGGCAGGCAACAGGGAGCAAGGCTGCCAGGGCCCACCTGGAGCTGCTTCCCTCGGGAAAGGCCATGGCCATTCTCCAGAAAGACCAGCAGCGTTAGAACGACCGGCCTGGATGCATAAGCCCTGTGCACTCACCCTGCGTGAAGTCCTGGAGACGTGGCAGGGCGTCCGGTGGGCTAGCTGGGACTTCTGCCCGCTCTTCACCAGGCTGGTTTTGTGGCGCGCCTGGGAGGATGCTGGCCAGCCAAGACTTGGGTGTTGAAGGCACAGGCTTCCTCTTCTGAAGCAGCAATAGGGAGGAAGTAGTTACATGTGGGTGATTGCACCACATGGGGCCCCTGAAACCCAGCCCCTCTGCTCTACACGGGCTCCCAAGGGGGCGATGTCAGAGGAAAACTCTTACAGGCCAGATGACGGGACGTGCCATTCATTGTGCAAGTCATGGTGAGACGCAGAGAGGCGGAAAGGAGGCGCAACTCCTGGGGAGAGGGCCCCTGGTGCCACGGAGGGGCTCGGCCACGTGCAGAGGAGGCGCCTGTGCCCTCCAGGGGCCAGGGAACCGCAGAGGGAGGGCCCAGGAGAGGGGGCCTGGCCTGCAGACTGAGCACCCAGAGGAGTGATAGGAGATGACGTTTTTTTGTTGTTGTTTTTTTTTTCTTTTTTTTTTTTTTAAATATATTTTATTGATTTTTTACAGAGAGGAGGGGAGAAGGATAGAGAGCTAGAAACGTTGATGAGAGAGAAACATCGACCAGCTGCCCCTTGCACACCCCCTACCGGAGATGTGCCCGCAACCAATGTACATGCCCTTGACCGGAAACGAACCTGGGACTGATGCTCCACAGACTGATGCTCTACCGCTGAGCTAAACCGGTTTCAGCGGAGATGATGTTTTTTACTTGCTTTCAAATAATCGAGTCTGGAGGGATGTAAATGAAACAAGATAGGCCATGAGTTGATCATTATTAAAGCAGATGTTGGGGGCATTCAGGCTTATAAACTATTCTGTCAACTTTTATATATGTGTGAAATTTTCTGTAGTAAATTTTAAAAAGAACTTTATTTTATTGATTTTAGAGAGGAAGGGAGAAGGAGAGAGAGATAGAAAGAAACATCAATGATGAGAGTCATTGGTTGGCTGCCTCCTACGGGAGATGGAGCCCGCTACCTGGCATATGCCCTAACCAGGAATAAAACCATGATCTCCTGGTTTATAGGTCAATGCTCAACCACGGAGCCACACCAGCTGGGCTGGAAAAGAACTTTCAAAAGAAGGATAAAGTTGTTTAGCTTTGCAAGATGAAAAAGTTCTAGAGATTGGTTGCAGAAAATGTAAATATACTTAACAATACCGATTGTGCGCTTAAAAATGATGAAGATGATTAAATGGTTAAATTTATTCTATACATATTTTATCACAATTAAAAAGAAAAAGGAAGTGTACGAAATGCTATTTATGAGGCAACCTGCTAAAAGAGACACCAGGGACAAGGCTTGCATGTCAAAGCCAGGAATGGGGGGATTGGGGGCAGGACCCTGGAATAACCTTTCTCCTCCCCCCCACCCCCCCTGCCCCGAGTCAGCCAAGTGCCAGGAAATGCCCTTTGCTGTCATGTTCACTTAGGTCTTCCAGAACACGCACGGTACTTCTCCAGGTATCACCGAGGATGCCCTGAGCCTGGCCCACACTGAGCCGGATCCCCGGAGGGCGCCCAGGCCAAGCCCTCAGAACATCACGGCCTAGTCAGGAGGCAAGCGTGTCCCAGCCAGCCCGATACAGGCAGAAAGGAGGGGGTCCCCGGGAGAGCAATCCAGGGGGCAGCCAGGAGGGCGGCTCAGAGAGGGGCAGGCTGTTTTCATCTCCTTGCTGGGCACAGGCCTGGGCACCTCGGTTCTACTGCCCACCCAGCCACGTGTCCACAACACACAGCTCGTAAGCCTGGGAAGGGACCCCTTTGTGATGGATAGGAGATCAGAAGTATTTTCATAATGGAGAATGTGAAGCAAGGGGACCCAGGCTCGCTTCAGAGAGAGTCTCCGGGGTGGGGGTTGGCACCAGCCAATGCTGGGAGGAAGGTAGGAGAGAGTCAGACCCTGTCGCCCACGATGCTGTGCTGGTGGGTGTTGGTGGACTGAGTGAGTTGGGAGAACCTGCTCCACCCTCCCCAGCCCCCACTCCCCACCTGCCATCGCCCAAAAGGCAGAAAGCCATCTCACCTGGGGTGACTGAGGGCATTCGGGTGAAGGGAGGCTGCTGGCAGCCCTTTCCCAGCTCTCAGTTCGTCCCTCTCACACCTCCACTCTTGGGCCTCTGTGCTAGCTTCCCTCCAAGCCATCCACCCCTGCTCTTTCTCAGAAACTCCCCCATCGCTGCTTCTTCTTTTTTTAAGTTTCTTCCCACTAGTAACTTCCTCCTGCTGCACCCTTTGCCACTTTGCAGAGGCAGAGGGTGGGAGGAGCTGCCAGAAGCAGCTGTGGGGGGGTAGGGGAAGGCGGACACACTCCCTGGGAGTGGCGGTGCAGAGCAGGCAACAGTGTGGCCTGTGGTGGTAAGAGCTCCAAATAGTTCTGTTTTACTCCATCCCCTACAGACCCTCGGAAACAGGCCGTAAGCAATCCAGTGGATCCCCCAGTGTAATCTGGGCCATGTAGACACAGTGGGGGCAGCCAGGTGACTTAGAAAGGAGAGAGGGGATGCCAGAGGCCAAAATTTTCCAGCCACCCACTGTCCTGAACACTGGCCCGGACACCTCAGCCCACTTCCCACCCAGCCCCCACCCCCACTAAGCAGACTTCTCCTTAGCCTTCCTCTTTCTGGCTTCCTCCCTCCATGGGAGGATGCTGAAGAGGAGGCATTCCTGCTACCCTAAGTCACCCAAAGGAAGGTGTCAGAGCAGCCAGGGAAGTTGGGGTGGGATGGGGGGCTAACCTTTGTCCTGAGTAGGGGGTCCCCGATCCTCATAAGAATGCAGAGATTTACTGACAGGCGTGGCCATGCTGGAAACCATGCTAAAAAATGTATTCCAGATCTGTCAGGGCAAAGAGATTAGGGTCTCATTGAGAATGCCCTGAGCCTGGCTGAAAATTTAAGCAATTATCAACTCTGGGAAGAAACCAGAAAGTTGTAGAAGGAAAAAAAATGTAATTATATAATGTCCACTTTGCTCCGGTGATGCACAATATTTACACCGTTAGAATAAGGAAAGCAATGAGCACAGATTGAAAACAGAACCATTACCCAGCCGGCGTGGCTCAGTGGTCGATTCCCAGTCAGGGCACATGCCTGGGTTGCAGGCTCGATTCCTAGTAGGGGTTGTGCAGGAGGCAGCAGATCGATGTTTCTCTCTCATTGATGTTTCTATCTTTCTATCCCTCTCCCTTCCTCTCTCTAAAAATCAATTTTAAAAAAATTAAAAAACAACAACAAACCATCATACAGCTCCCCGGAGAGGAAGGGGATGGGTGAGTTTGAGGAGCAAATCCCCATTGACCAGAACAGGAAGCTCATAATCCTTCCCACCCGTGAATTGAATTCCTCCCTTCAATGTGAAGGCCAGGCTGACCTGTGGGCTCCTAGGTCAGAGGGGTCACCGAATGCTAACCCAGGCCCTGGTCTCTCCTCTCCTTCCTGAAACTCATCAAACTGTCATTTCCCTCTCAGCCTGTGGTTTCCACTGATGCTGAATAGTCATTAAGGATGTCCCTGGGGAAGGGTGCCCGCTTAACACCTGGCTGCCTTAGTCCAGCAGGTTTGTCCCTCCTGACCCTGGATTAGGGGACTTGGTTTCTACAGGTGTTTCCTAAACACCTGAGAGGGGTGGAGGCTGAAGTTGGAGACAGAGCTTGCTCTTGAGGTTCAAGGGCTGGGCCCACCTGTAGTGGTGGTACCCTGAGGACATTGGGTCCCTTTCTGTCAGAAACCAATCAATGTCTCACTAATAGAAAGATGTAAAAGGCTGGTCAACCTTGAAGCTCTGAAAGGTCAGAGCCAACCACTCCCTATCTAATTGAGACAATGGTAACTGAGGCAACTTCCCCATCTTGTAATTTACATGAGTAAATCCTTACTAATATGATAATCCAAGTACTACCTGCCTAAAGGCTATGGGTGTATCCCAAACCTGTTTAAGGGTAATGGGTGTATCCCATAGTCTCAATAAAAGGGATAGCAAGGCCAGAACCTAGCGGTAGTCCTCCCACTAGAGGTGGGCTCCCACCTGGCCCCCTATATCTCCAAATTAAATTTCTTCTAGTCTCTTTCATTTGTGTGTGACCCTTCTCCAGAACCTGAGCCCTGAACCGGAACCCTGGGCCACACGGTACGTGAAAGGGGTTCCCATACCTTTCCTTCTCTGTGCCTCAGTTTCCCTCACCCTTCATCCTCCCCTAGCCACTCCCCCCACCCACCATGTTGTGGGAACATGTGGTGAAAGGGTTCTGCAAAGGGCCTGGCACACAGCAGATGCCAAGAAATGTAAAAACACCTATCTACACTAATAAGAGGGTAATATGCAAATTGATTATGACACCCTCACAGAAACAATCGAATGGCAGGCTGCTTGTGTTGACGAGGCCAGCAGGGGGGTTAGTGAGGGATGACGAAATAACTGACCAGCAGGCTGTGTGGGGCAATCAGATCGGCAGAGGGCAGGCAGTGAGGGGTGACCAGGCCAGCAAGGGGGGAATTTGGGAGCAACCAGGCCTGCAGGGGCAACCAGGCTGGCAGGCAGAGGTGGTTAGGAGTGATCAGGCTGACAGGAGGGGCAGTTAGGGGTGATCAGGCAGGTAGGCAGGTGAGCAGCTAGGAGGCAGGGGTCCAGGATTGTGAGAGGGATGTCCAACTGCCCAGAATTAGGGCCGAAACTGGCAGTCGGACATCCTCTGAGGGGTCCCGAATTGGAGAGGGTTCAGTCTGGGCTGAGGGACCCCCTCCCCTTGCATGAATTTGTGCACCGGGCCTCTAGTATATATAAAATCCTAATATGCAAATAGACTGAATGACCAACAATTGGTCACTATGATGTGTGCTGACCACCAGGGGGATGCACAGAACATGACAAGCATTTGCCACAGCCGGATGGTGGAGTAGCTGAGTGGGGGCACCAGTCACTATCATTTGGGCCAGCCTCTGGTGGTTACGGAAAATCCTTTGCTCCCTCACAACAAGGTCTCACCTGGCGCTTGCATCTCCTGCTGATGCCTGCCCCCTCTCGCACCTACTGCTGGCACCTGGCACCAGCCCCTGTCACTTGGTGCCATCCGTGGATGCCAGTGGCTGCCGGCCACAGGGAACCCTCAGGGCTTCTCCCCCTCCCCCTGCTCCTGAAGGACAATCAGGGCCAGCAGCCATCTCTCGCACCCACTGCCAGTACAGATCTGCTTGCACACGCTGATGGCACCAGCCCACATTCGCACTTGTTGCTGGCACGCGCCCCAATAGCTCCATGCTGTCAGTGGGTGCAAGCGGAACTAATGCCATCAGCACGTGGGAGCAGCAATGGTGGGAGCAGGGCTGCCAGCAGACAGGGGACAGGGGACCGGGACGGGAGAGGCCCCACAGGGGCGCAGAGGATGGGCCAAGACCTGCCTCTGTGTCCACCACAGCCTCACAGATCACAGTTCCTTTCAAGGTGCACTGGGCCCCTAGTAAGTAATAAAAAGGAGAATGAGCCATGGTCACAGAGATCATGGAGCTTTGGACAAAAATCACAGCATATGTGTGTTTTTAAAATATACTTTTATTGAGAGGAAGGGAGAGGGAGAGAGAGATAGAAACATCAATGATGAGAGAGAATCATTGATCAGCTGCCTCCTGCATGCCCCACACCGGACAAGTGTTCTGACCAAGAATGTAATGGTGACTTCCTGGTACATAGGTCAATGATCAACCACTGAGCCACACCAGTTGAGCACAGGATATGTGTTTGTTTGTTTTTTGTTTTGTTTTGTTTTTTAGGGGAGGGTCTATATCTGGACTTATAGAGAAATTTCATCTCATTGAATTTTCTTTTACCTTTTAACTTTTCAACCTGGGAGAACAATTTCCTTTTCCCACATTGGGTTCTTTGCATGTCATAGATAGCAATCAAATTCTTTCCCTCCAGGAGACACAGTGCTCATGACCCTGACCTCTGAGCATTGAGAACATGCAGTAGGAAGGCGGTAGAGCAAAGCCTGGCATCTAAGGCTTCCCCTGGGTGAGGAGGTAAAGTTGGGGGGTGGAAGCCCTGCCTCTGTCCTCTCTAGGAGAAGATGGGTTTGGGGCAGCTTGATATTTTGGAGGAACATCTGAGGAATCTTATTTAATAATAGACAAACATGTAAATTGACTGTACCTCCACTATGCCACTAGCCAATCAAGAGTGATATGCAAATTAACCCAACAAAGATGGCGGTTGATTTGCATACACAGGCACCTAGTGATGGGGGGGCAGGACGCTTGTGTTGTCGCCATGGCAATGACACAGGCATTCTGCCCCACCTCAGGTCTCTCAGAGCCTCTGGGCAGGGTAGGAAGGCAGGGCTGGAGTGGAAAGAGGTGGCTTCCAGAGCAGAAAGGCGGCTCCGGGGCTTGAGCAGAAAGGGGCTGGGTAGGAGTGGAAAGGCGGTGCCAGAAGCCAGGGAAAGGAAAACCCATTCAGCACGAATTTTCGTGCATCGGGCTTCTAGTATATTTATACTCTGTTTCCCCGAAAATAAGACAGTGTCTTATATTAATTTTTTCTCCCAAAGTTGCGCTAGGTCTTATTTTCAGGGGATGTCTTATCTTTCCATGCACTAGGTCTTATTTTCGGAGGATGTCTTATTTTCGGGGAAACACGGTATCAACCCAGACATGTGCCCTTGACCGGAATCGAACCCAGGATTCTTCAGTTCACAGGCCAACACTCTGTCCATGGAGCCAAACCGGCTAGGGCCTGAGGAATTCTTTTCTGCATTACTCCCCACCTGGATCCCTGGGAAGGTGTAGAAAGCGCACTTTCAACCTCCCTCTTACTGGGAATCCTCTGCTTGAGCGTCACTCATCATCTGCCTCATCCCTGAGCACACCTGTGCTGTTTCACCCAACAATGGGCTCTGAAGCCCTCCCTGGGGCCCCATTTCCCCTCCCGAAGGGTCCAGCCCAAATGCCGTCTCCCCGGGCCTCCCTTATCCTGCTGTATCCCTAACTTATAAGGACTTGTACCTTCTTCTGGCCCCTGGGTGACATCTGACACCCACGTGGCATGTCAGTTGTGCAGAGGTGAAGGGCATGGTGACATCTAGCCCCTTTGGAACTCAGTCCCCTCACCGGCCAATGGGAGCAATGAGCACGTCGCTGTGAAGCGCACACACACACACACACACACACACACACCCCACCTGGCACAGAGAAAGCACTCAGCAAACGTGGGCTGTGCTGATTCCACTAGGGCAGAGTGGAGACTTCTCCTGGAAAGGGCGGAACGCACATGATTCTGGTTTTCCCGGCCATAGGGCTCTTGCCACAATTACTCAGCTCTGGTGCTGTGTCACTTGAGCACCCTCCGACCGCTGTGAATGAATGCCCAAAGCTGTGTTCCGATAAAACTTTATTTACAAATAAGGTGGAGGGCCAGCCTGTGGGTGGTAGAACATTGAACCCTGCCCTAGTGTGAGGATAGTGTGAAGGGACAGGGAGCTTCACATGTGAAACTGGAAGTCTGGGCCTGGCTCTTGTCAGAAACTCAGCTCTGGACCACTGGTCCATGCCCAACCCGCTGGGTCCAGATGGCAGGGTGGCCCTGAAGTCTGTTTAACAAACACACACTCTGGGTGGTCTGATCATCAGTCTCCGGCCCCCCTGGGCCTGCATGTAGAAGGCACTTGGGCCGGGGAGGAACAAGAGGAGAACGTGAGAGGCAGGGAGCAGAACAGAGACCTCGGGACACGGAAGGGAACCCCAAAGGCCTCTTCCCTCTCTTCTAAACCTTCTCTCCCGCCCTCTCCTGCCAGTTCCCAGAACACCTCCTCCTCCCCAGAGTGGACTGAAACACCTCATGAGTCCTCTGTTCTCCCAGAATCCTCGAGGGTGGCTGCTCCAGCGCCTGCAGACATGGCCTCGGGAAGGGCTCTTCCCTCCTGCGGGTGAAGTGCTCCCCCTCGGACTGGGGTGGGGGTGGGGGCTGTCTTCTATCTTCCTCTCCCTCATGTTTTCTTTTCTTTTTTTAAAAAAATATATTTTATTGATTTTTTACAGAGAGGAAGGGAGAGGGATAGAGAGTTAGAAACATCTATGAGAGAGAAACATCGACCAGCTGCCTCCTGCACACCCCCTACCGGGGATGTGCCTGCAACCAAGGTACATGCCCTGGACCAGAATCAAACCTGGGACCTTTCAGTCCTTAGGCAGACGCTCTATCCACTGAGCCACACCGGTTTCAGCGTCTTCCTCATGTTTCCTTTCTCAGCATGGGGCCCATGGGCCCTCTTGTTCCTGGCACACAAAGGAGCTGGGCATGTGAGTCGTGGTGGCCCATGTGGCTGGGCTCTGAGAAGCCTGGACTGAAGTTCTGGGCACCCATTGGGCACCCACTGGGCACCCACTGGACAGCTATGGGCAGGTATCTTTTTCTACCTGTAAAATGGGGGTGAGGGTCTGCCTCTCAGGACACTGAGATGAGGTACATGAGGCTCCCAGCAGACAGGAAAACATGGCAGGGGGCAGGGGGCAGGACCAAGTGCCTGGGGCCAGCCCAGCAGGGGACCACGCAGGGCAGAGGGGGAGGGGAGCGGGGATTTCACCCCATGCTGACTTAGCAGGGGTGAAGCGGAAGCTCGGCAGGAGAAGGCGCATTTGCCCTTATCTGGGTGTGACCTCATCTCTGCAGGAAATGACCCGCTGAAGGTCACCCACGCATGCAGGGCCAGGCTGGGCAGATAGAGCTGAGACTGTGGGCGGGGTGCTGGGTGGTCACTAGGAAGACCTAATCTTTCCACCCTTGAGCAACAATGAAAACTCCAAGTTAAACAGGCTGCCTGACCCAGGGAGAGAAAGCAGGGGTGCTGGGAGGGGCTGGTCCCTAGGCACTGCCCACCCATACGCCCCACTGCCATCTCCGAGCAACAGGATCAAAGGGATTTTAGCATTTAAAATAGGGTCTGCCCTAGCCAGTTTGACTCAGTGGATAGAGCGCCTATCTGCAGACTGGAGGGTCCCAGGTTCGATTCCGGTCAAGGACACATGCCTGGGTTTCAGGCTCTGGTGTGCAGGAGGCAGCCAATCAATGATTCTCTCTCATTATCTCTCCCTCCCTCTCCTTTCCTCTCTAAAATCAATAAAAATTTTATTTAAAAAATAAAATAGGGTCCTACCTTTTCCAAGTTGTCTATGAAGGCCACATATTAGTTTTATAATCAGAAAAGGATGTTACTATAAAAACAAGATAAGGACAAAACCAAGGGATCCAAGCCCCACATGGCCACCTGCAAGGAGCTAGGAGAGGTTTGGAAGGAGAGGAAACAAATGCAGCTGAAGGAGGGGGGGCCGGTGGGAGGGTGGGGGCAGGTGGGTGGGTGAGAGAGAGGCTTTGGGGCCACCCCTCACTTCTCGAGGGCAAATGAGGGTATCAGCCACGAGGGCCACGCCTTACCCTTGTGGGGCTGCAGAGCTACCACTTGTCGAAATCGTGGCTTGGGTAACCTCCTCCCAGGCTTCTTCCTCCTACCCCACCCACTTCCCTGAATCACCCCAGCGGTCCCAGGGTGAGTCCGTGTCCGGCACAGTATTTTACCCCAGGAGGTTCCACATGCTGGAATTCCACAGCCTCGGAATCGGAATTGTTTGCGTCTGACTTCCTGGTGCGTTCCCGGGATGCAGCCGGACCTGGAGCTCCAGGTCACAGGCGCTGTGGGTAGAGGTGTGTAGGTTGGGCACCCACCTTGCTGCCCCAGGAGCCAATGGGGTGGCGATTCCCTGAAATTCTCCCAATTAGGGAGATGTTCAGGCAACGAACTGTTTCTTAGAGACCCAAATGGATCATTTAAAACCCCAGGTGTCCCGAAACCAAAGTCAAAGCCTGCAGGTCAAGGGGGCAGTGGCGACCAGGAACCCAGCACACCAGGTCTCAGAGGCCAGGGTGTCTCCTTCGGGCAGAGGGACTGAGAGAGACATTCATCCAGGGTCCCACATGTTCAGGAGGCACAGGTCACATGCACCTGTCCCCTTCCCATGGGCAGCTGCTCACCTGCTTGCCCACCGTGTAAGGGAGAAGCTGCTCTGGGGGGCCTGGGCACCCCTTCCAGAACTTGGCTTCCCAGCCCGTAGCCGCTGGATGGAGCCCGCTGTGCACTGAGGCTTGGGCAGGGTCAGAGAATGTCCTAGAACACACTGCCTCCTTTCCAGAGCCGAGTCCTTGTGGAAGCAAGAGAGGGTCCCCCAAAAGGTGGGAGGGGGAGAAAGCCCCAGGGGCTGGAGTGGGCAGGAAGGACTGGAGCATACAGGGACTTAGCCCCTGACCAGGCACCCTAAGCCCAGCGCACTGAGCCTCCACCTTCCACAGGCGTCCTGCCTATTGCCTACGCTGGCTCCGCCCCGCCCCAAACCTCATACCTGAACTATCTGCACTTGCTCCTTAACTACTCCGGAGTCACTGGCATCTCCTGAGCATGTGCTACCTATAGCTGTTGACCCTTAAAGACTCCTACCATCCCCATTGTAGAGATGGGGAGACTGAGGCTCAGAAGGTCCTACCTTATCCAAGTCAACTCCAATCCTGGCTGCCTCCCTGGGAGCTATGAATAGGCCTCTCCCAGCTAAGTGAGGGTGGGCTCCGGCCAGGCAGCGGCTGGGGTGAGAGGATTCAGTGGGAAAAGCGGCTGATAAAACCGTTGCCCCAGGTGGAGGAAGGTTCGTTTGGAGCCAGGTTATTGGGGCTGGGCTGGGCACTGCACCCAGGACACTGGTGGCCAGTCCCCAGGACCAGGCTAGGAAGGATGGCCTGACACTGAGCACACGGGCACCTGTGGTGAAGCATTGGACTAGGGTCAGGCAAGGCTGGGGTGCAATGGGCCCTGAGCTTCAGGTCCCAGTACTGTCACTGGTCGTGCTGGGAGAAGCAACTCCGCTGTTCTCTGTTTGCTGTTCGCAGGTCAGGTGGTCTCTGCTCTAAGCTTAGCCTGGGGACTTCGGAAGCCCCTCAGCAGACCCTGGCGCTTCACTAGGATGTGCTGGAGTAGGGTCCCAGGACCCAGAGGACAATGATATGCAGCGGGGTGGGGTTGGGGGGGGTTTGCACTGCACGTTCCGGAAACCATCCTTTTACTACTGAGAAGGACCTGCGGGGACTCGAGGACCTTGGTGGCGGATAGAAGTGTCCTCCCTCTCCCTCCCCCCTCCCACCGCCCCACCTGAAGCTGGCACCCCTGAGTCTGCACCCTTGCCCTCACCTCTGCAGAATGGCAAAGTGTGCCTTCCTTGGTCCGTGAGCGCCCTCCAGCGGCAAAAGATTGAATCAGAGAGAAAAAAGAATTCCCCCAGGCGTTGGCATAAGGGACCACCAAGGCGGGAAGCACACGGGACAGATTGAGATGGGGCTGAGAGCCTGGAAGGGCAGAATGGCTGTGGCGGGGAGGTGGGGGGAAGGGAGTGGGGGGTTCCCGTGGAGGCCAAAGTCAGGCGTTTCTTTCCAGAGAGATCATGGCCTGGGTACCTTTCCGGCATGGAGTGCCCTGGACAGGTGGTCACAGGAGAGATGAGAGGAAAGACAGGAAATCAGGGCCCCAGGATTTTTGACAGATCTATTTTGGAGCAGCATTCCTCTTACCGGGACAGTGTGGATTGCACAGGGAGCAAAAAGGAAAGCCTGAAACAGAGCCGTCTGCAGGCCTCTGGAGCTGCTTAGGTGTCTACACCACTGCCTGGGCCAGCCTGGGGACCATGTCGCCTGCCAGGAGCCAAGCTGGAGTCTCCCTGCTTCGGACAACTCGGGAAATGAGGCTGGTGGATGCAGAGTGTGGTAAAGGTCAGGTCAGCGATGCTGGGTCGATGGAGCTGCTTCTGGGGTTTCCCCTAGTGTCCCTGCGAGGGGTGCCAAGAGGACAGTCCTTGATGCCCCTGGGCTTTGTCTCTGAGTCTGTACTATGCCCGTAGCTCACCCCTGCATGACTTTCATTGGCAAAAATTGCCTCTGCATTCTGGTTCTATCATGGCGCAGTTGGGGACTTGGAATGGAACTAAGCTTCTTTCACATGTGATGGCACCCCCTTAAAGAAGCCATAGGTTCCGTGGGATTGGTGGGTACCCGACTTGGGGTGGGCATGGCCTTCTCCACACTCCAGAAAGCCCACTTGCTGGGCCAAAACTCTCTCTTCCCAGAGGTTCCTCCAGCCTAGCTCTCAGCCCAGCTAGAGGTTCACCTTTCAACCCCCCTGGTCTGCGAGGTGCTGGGCAGGTGCCCTGGAGCCTGGAACAGCACTGACAGCCAGGGACTCTCACCAGGGAGCGGGATGGCCCACCCAGGCGCTGGCCTCTGAAGTTCTTCCAGGGACATTTCTCTCTGGCCTCAGCGTGGATCTATGTTGTGACTTTGCTTCTTTACGTTCAGCCTGGTGTATCCAGGGGCTTTTGTCATCTACAAATGTCCCCATCCCTGTTGGACATTCTAGATCTGGACAGGTCAGGTCCTGCACACCCTGAACAGGCCTATAACAACCAAAATAGAACACTGACTTGCCTGCAGTGGGGAAACTACTCACCAGGGCAAGCACCTTTGCATCCTTTGTAGGGCTCTGTGTGGGGCCAACTATTCCTCTCCAAAGCCCATTTTCTGTATCGGAGTTTCGGCTGGGCTCCTAGACAGGGTGGAATCCTGTGTGCTGGCACCCAAGGCCTCCCTTGTGTGGGGAGGGGCCGGTGTGTCCTCTCTCCTGGCTGAGCCTGGACTCCTGTGTGGACCTTACGGAACAAAGGGCTCTTTGAGGATGAAGGTCACACCCTCAGGGCTGGATGCACAGGAGACTGAAAGTGAACTGCAGGGCTCACGCAGGGCCTGGTCCAGCAGCTTCCTAGCACGTGACCGGTGTGTGCTGCAACAAGTTAGTCTATCATGTAGTTTCCAGTTTAAACAGACGAGTTACACCCCATTTCCAGGAATTGTTTTGAGGAATAAGTAAAATGCTGAAAAAAAAAAAAAAAAAAGATGGACACGAAGTAAAGGTTCAGTCACAGTTAATAAAACAAATGGACTCGCTCAGGCAAGGGTTATTGGGTCTCCTCTTAGATTCAACCACATTCATTCAGTCTCAGATCTCCCATTGCAGACAGGTCACCACTTCACGTAATATGCAGGCCGCACCCAGGCCTCTGATTCTTTTTCTCCCTCAGAGACTGTGCGAAAGGCACAAGTGCGGATGGCGAACACACTCGTGTGTTTCCAACACGCTTGCTCCATCCAGCTCCATATTCATCATCCTCTGATCACAATGAGGCTGCCAGGATTCCGGAATTTAGACCGCATCTGCCTGGGAGGCGGGGCCTTCCAGGAGGCGGGGACAGGGCGGGACTAGGACACAAGGCCCCGCCCCTCATCGACCACACCCTCCTGCGGCCCCGCCCCTCCCAAGAGACTGCGCAGCCGCTGCAGGGAGGATAGCGGAACCCAGCTGCCGGGGCTCCAGTTTCCGCCCGGGCCTCTTTTCGAAGCCTCCGTCTCCTGCGCCTCGCGGCTTCCGGTCCACTGTGGGTCTCAACCAGAGCCATGGGGAAAGTCAGGGGGCTGCGGGCCCGCGTGCACCAGGCTGCCGTGAGGCTCACGGCCGAGTCCGCGCCCGGCATCGCGCCTCCGGCCCAGGAAGGGGCCCCTCCGCAGACCTCGGCTGGCGGAAAGGTGAACTAGGAGCCAGGAGGCGGTCGGGATGGGAGTAGGGTCGGCGGGGGTTGGTTGGGTTGCCGCACGGTGCGGCTTTGGGGGGGTCCTGTGTTGGCTTCGGCCCTTTGGTTCCCCAGGCGGGTCTCTTGCGACCCGGGTGCTGCCCTCGCGGTGTTTGCTGTGCGATCTGCGCGCCTTCTCCGCCGGCGAGGTGTGGGGCCTCCTCCCACGTTTTCATGAGCTTGTTGGTTATTTGTATATCTTTAGAGAAATGAATGTTCCTGTCCTTTGCCCATTTTTTAAGTGTTTGTTTTTTTGTTGAGTTTTAACAGTTCTTTATATATTCGGGATGGCAAGCCCTTATCAGATAGGTATGGTTTGCAAATATTTTTTGAATTTTGTGAGTTGTCTTTTTACTTTCTTTATATTGCCCTTGGAAGCACAAAGGTTTTAATTTTGATGAGGTCTAATTGATCTTGTTTTCTTCTGTTGCTTGTGCTTTTGGTGTTATGAAAAGTTGAGGAAATTGCAGGGAAGCTTGGGCAGTGTTTGGTCATGGAGACACTCTTTGATAATGGTTATCCTCTAGGGGTTGATGTAGGGCCCTCAATATATTTCAGTATTTACGTCTTAATTCCAGTAAAAGATAGAATCTGTACTGCTCCATTCCCTGCCACCCCTTGTCCTGCTATATTGTTATGCAAAAGTAGGTTTACAGTGGTGAGTACAGGGAACACAGTTATTGTATTACTTATTAATTATTGCATTATTTATTTGTATTATTTATCTTCTTGATTTTACCTCGTATTCTTATGATTCCTGGCAATTTAACCTACTTGTGCCCACTCCTCTATATGTTACGCCCAGCCTGAAGTTGTTATGATTATTCTTTTATAATTACCTACATGTTTACCTTTTCTAGACTCCCTGTTTTGTTTTTGTGGATTTGAACTGTTTGGTATCATTTGCTTTCAGCCTAAAAAATGCCCTTAGTATTTCTTAGAAGGCAAATCTATGAACAATGCATTCTCTCAGCTTTGCTTTATTTGGAACTGTATTTGTTCTACTTTCATTCTTAAAAGATTGAATGCTTTGAATATGCCATACCACTGCCTCTTGACCTCTATTGTTCCTGATGAGGAGTCAGCTGTTAATCATCACTTCATTGTGGTGAATTAATCATCTTCTGTTGGGGTGTGTGAGTGTGTGTGTTATATTGCTTTCAAGGTTATCTCTTTGCCTTGAAGTATTTTGACTAATGTGCCTTGATGTAGTAGTAGATCTCTTTGTATTTGTTCTGTCTGGAGTTTGTGATCCTTTTGGAGTTTATTGAGCTTCTTGGATGTGAAGGTTAGTATTCTCCATAAAATTTGGCAAGTTTTCCACCATTGTTTCTATAAATATTTTATCTCCCTCTCTGTCTCTTCATCTGGTACTTCCATTACTTATGTTGTCATGCTTGAAGGTACCCTAAGAAGCCATTCATTTTTCCACATTGCCCTTAAGTATAAAAGTTATCTTACTGGCAAAAACGGCTTAATTTGGGAATAGCAAAGAATTGAAATTTGGGAAAGCCAGCTATAGCAAAAACTGCAGGCATGTCTAACAAAGTAGAAGAGTTGTTTTATGGAGAAAAAGGAGAAAACTGGAAGGGTTTTGAATGAAAGGCCATTAGAGGAAAGGAGAGTTCAGGGAGGTGATGTTTCTCATAGGCTGAGATGCTAGGGAGTCAATTTCTTGAAGGACAGGGATGAGGAAAGTGCAGCCAGTCCCCCCTGCCAAGGCACTAGGGGTGAGTTAATTAAATGATTTTAATTAACAGGATAACTTTTAAGTTGGTAATTTTGATGTTATAAATATCCAAATGTCCCTTGCACAGAAAAAAGGTTCCCCACCCCTGTTTTAGGAGGGGCAGTGTACCACAGCGTTTCTTGTTGGGCCTGTAATTGGTGATTCCTTCCTGTGGAGGATTCTTCTGTTGGAGTCTCTAATTGACTCTTTTTCTGTAATTGATGTCAGGTGGGTACTGGCTGGATCTCCCTTCCCTTCTGGCCTGGTCACTCCATTTCAGTCAGGTTTTCCCTTCTGCAAGCCTATTCTATAAATTTATTTCTATTGATTTCTCTGTCATGCTCTGTTCTTTTCCTCTCTTTTCTTCAGATGGCATTATCTCTATCAATCTTTCTTTAAATTTACTGATCCTTTCCTCTGCCAGTTCAAATATAGTTTTGAATCTCTCAAGTGAAATTATTCATTTTGATCACTGCTCTTTGACTCCAGGATTTTATTTTATGTTTTAACTAGAGGCCCGGTGCATGAAATTTGTGCACAGATGAGGGGTGGGGGTGGGGGAATCCCCTCAGCCCAGCCTGTACCCTCTCCAATCTGGGATCCCTCGGGGGATGTCTGACCCCCTGATTGGGCCTAACTGGTAGTGAGACATCCCTCTCACAATCCTGGACCGCTAGTTCCTAATCTCTCACCTGACTGTCTGCCTGGTTGCCCCTAATTGCCCCCCCACCTCCTGCCAGCCTGATCGCTCCTCACTGCCTCAGTGTGCAGGCCTGATTACCCCTAACTGCCCCCCTGCTGGTCTGGTCACCCCTAACTGCCTCCCGCTGCCAGCCAGGTTGCCCCCAACTGCCCCCTCTGCCGACCTGGATGCCCCACGCAGCCTGCTGTTCAGTCATTTGGTCATCCTTCATTAACCCCCCTGCTGGCCTGGTTGCTCAACACAGCCTGCTATTTAGTTATTGGGTCGTCCCTCACTAATCTCCGTGCTGGTCTGGTGGCCCTACTCATCCTGCTGTTCAGTCATTGGGTTGTTCTCACTTACTCCCCTGCCGGCCTGGTTGTCCTATGCAGCCTGCTTGTTCAGTCGTTTGGTCATCCCTCACTAACCCCTCTGCCAACATGGTTATAGGCAGCCATCTTGTGAGGGCATGATGGTTAATTTGCATATCACCTCTTTATTATATAGGATAATTATTTTAATCTTTTTGGCTGGCTGCCTGGATCAGCATAAGTCACTTACTATTCAGATTGTGTGAAATCCCTTTTGGTCTCATTAGGTTTTGGCTCCTCTCCACTGGATGTGTGTGGGGCATCTAGGCTGCTATTACCTTTGGGAGTTTACATTTTTGACTCACCTTCAGTCAGGGACTAGCAGCTTTTCCTCTGAACCATCGGTCCTGAACCATCATGGCCTAGAGCCTCTTGGCCTGCCATGCACTCCTGGGGGCGTTCCTGGGCTAGAGCACGTGACCTTCAGCCAGTGCTAGCTCAGAGCTGTGACTATGCCCTTCTGCCCGGGGCCTTCTGCCCTGCATTGTATTTGCTTGGGGCATGCTTTCCGTTGTGCCCATCAGAGGTGGTTGTAATGGGCAAGGGCTTGCGGTAGATTGCTCCTGAGGGGGTGCAGCCTGGACCCCAGAGGGCTCTTGGCTGTCTCTGCGGTGTTCTCACTGTTACACTATGCTTTCTCTGACATGTGGCTGGTTGCTGCCAGTATTGTGCACTGTGAGCTGCACAGCCTGCACAGATCCCTAGTGTCCCACTGTCAGGGACAAACAGAGCCTGCACGGTGCTCCGAGTCGTTCTGAGTGGCTGTGAGTCCATGTATTCTTCTAAATTCTCCTATCCAACTGTGCCGGGGCCGGTTCTTCTCGAACCCTGCCCACTGTACTAACTATTGGGGACTTAGTCCAAGTTCCTCCTTTATCCTCTGCTGGTACACTAGTAACAGGTGTTGGGTCTGAGCCCCTCTGCCTGGGGCTGGACCTCCTAGGATGCCAGGTCGTAGACGGAGAAGCCATGAGAGGTTGTGGGTGTATAAGAATGAGTCTATTGCTGAAGCCAGTGGCCATATAACCATCAGACAAGAACAGTACTCACAGCAAGGTCCATACAGGCAGGCAGCCGGACACCGGCTAGTGAACATGTATCTTTCCCATAAAGCAGCATCAGTCTCTGTACCCACAGCTACCTGAGCAGCCACATTCTGCCTCCTAGACTCACCGCCACACATCATAGCGGTACCTGAGCTCCCCAGCTCAGCAGCTTCTCCTGCCTCTCCTGCCCGGCTACTCTCTCTAGCAGACTTCTTCCCGCACTCTCTTCTAGCTGCTCTCTTCCGTACTCCTGCAGACTTCTCACTCCCGCCTCAGCCGACTAGACTGGTCAGTAGCCTACTTTTATACCATTTAGACAGAGAAGGCTTCATGCCAATAGTTCCATCAGTCATATTGGTTACTGAGGGGCACAGTGTACCATGTGTCCTTACACCCATCATGGTATCTTGGCCTGATGAGGATTCCCAGGCTTTGGTCATTCGGGTGTACTGATAACAAGGCCTCTGTGCTCCCACCGGCCTTGACTCTCTGGGGACCTGGCGTGGTTCCCACACCCATAACACCCTTAGGCATGGGCTTCTCATTCTGTCCTGATAGGGTCAGTTTCCTCCTTGGAGCCTGTTCCTCCCCCTGGGCAGGACCTCTGTACCTACCCTAAAGAAGGGGGCAGGGACAACTCAGCTTCTCCCTGGTGACAGCCCCTCCATGGTGCAGCTGGAGGGTGGCCCCTAATCTCCTTGGCTTGTAAGTAGCTCCACCCTGCAGAGCTGGGTCAGGACCCAGTATTCTAGATCAAGCATGTCACACTCTCAGCCCACGGCTGCATGCAGCCCACAACGAATATTTTTGCAGCCCAGCCAATATACTGATATGTAAGTAATGTCTTAATAAAAATTTTGTAACTTAATTTTTACAATATCCTGTTATACTTGATTATTAAAATAACAAACTACACTGTTCGTTAATGAGTGATTACTATAATTGTGTTGCAGTCACTTCCCTATACGCCTTATATGCAGGCACACCATTTCTCTCCACTAATAACACACCTGGGAGAGACAGTGCTGAGGGGCAGTAAGGGATGTGACCCAGGAGGGGGCTGTATAAGTAAGAAGAAGTGAGGTTTGGAAGGAGATCCTGAATCTGGTCTAAGATGGTTCTTAAACCAGGAGCGCGGCCCACCTGGTGACTTGAGTATTTTAGCAGCTGATTGCCAAGGCATCATCAGTCTTATACTAACTTGTTTGGTGAGTACAGCAGGAAATATTTCGCTTTTGGAGAACAAGAAAAATAGTTTTATTTGCATTACGCTTATTAATTTGTGCGATTATTCAGTGTCAGGTAAGTTAATGTTCAAGAAAAAAGACTAATTTTTATTAAAATGTTCTATTATTTTATGTTAACGATTACTCATTTATTTCAGTCCTTTGTATTCAGCATGTCTCTATCAAAATAAACCTTCTCTGAAAATGGAAGCTTTTGGTTTTTTGCAGTGCACATTTTGTTTTTTTGCAGACTCTTGTTCATTTGGCCTGTGTTAGCCTTCGAGTTTGACATGCTTGTTCTGGACTTTCCCTGCCCAGGGTGGAGTATCTGCTCAACAAGAGGGGTTGGGGGGCAGGGGAAGGAAGTCCTGGTTTTCTGTCTTCACCTTCTTGAAAGGTGGGGTAGGGGTTGGGGTCAGGGGGGTTTGGTCATTGAACTTTAACATGGAATAAACAATTCTGATTTCTAGTCACATAATGACATTGTTATTCATGGAAACGGTCAATGTGTCATCAATATTTTTATATTAAGCTCCAAAATGTGAAGTTATGAGAGAGAAATTACCACTGCAGAAAATGTCCAAGTGACAGAGTAGAGAGAAGTTGAGCATCAATGTGTACAGACTTATGTATGTGACCTGGGCTCCCCTTTGCTGGGAGGTGTCAATCGATACGACCTTCCTCCCCGCCCTGCGTCCCCCAGACTCCAGCACTGTTTCCCCGTTGGGTTCTCTGAGGTCTCTTATTTACGGCTCCTGGGCGGTCCTGAGGAGCCAGCCAGAGCTGCTCTGTCAGGTGGTAGGTGGGCGCACTCAGCCAAACACCTTCTTGGCACTTAGATGAGTTTCTGCATCATCCCCCTTCTGTCCACTGGTGTGTGACTCCGCTGGGAGTGGACGCTGAGGTCCCTCCCGAGGCCCCTGTCCTGGACATTGGCCCTGGGATGAGCCAGATGGGCATGGGGAGTGGGTTCTGGGTGAGCACGGTGTGATGGGTAGAGTGACATGGAGGGTTTTAAAACTTCGATGTAGCGATGAATGCAGGTCAGAAACACGCCTAGGAGAGAGTGCTGAGGTGCAGGAAGGGATGTGACCCAGGAGAGGGCTGTATAGTAAGAAGATGTGAGGTTTGGAAGGAGATCCTGAATCCGGTCTAAGAGGGTTCTTAGACCGGGAGCACGGCCCACCTGGTGACTTGAGGCGGGCAGGAGGTGCTGCCCTAGGGCTCTGGAGTCTGAGCTCCCGGGGTCCTGGGCTTCCTCGCTGGGGAGTGGGCTGGTTTCTCCAGGTCCTCCTCCTGATAGCCAGTCCTCTCACCCAGGGGTCTCCCTGCCGTGTGACGGGCCTTGCATTTCACCACAAAGCATGGAGCAAGTCGTACATGGTCTTGTCTCTTTCCTTCGTAGGAGTGGGCGTTTGTGAACACTGACATCTTTGCCAGGACCAAGATAGACCCCAGTGCCTTGGTGCAGAAGCTGGACTTGGACACAAGGAGTGTTGCTTCCATCAGGAGAGGTGAGAGGGAGCGAGGCGGACCTTACGGTTTGCATGCTTCCAGTGCCTGGCTGGCTTTGAGTTGTTCAAATGCATAGGCAAGAGCAAATTTCAGTTAACTACATTAAAAAAAAACCAAATCCTCACTCGAGGATATTTTTCCATTGATTTTTTGGGGAGAGTGGAAGAGAGAGGGAAATAGAAACATTGATGTGAGAGAAACACATTGATTGGTTGCCTCCTGCATGAGCCTGACCAGGGCCTGGGCCAGGGAGGAACCTGCAAACAAGGAACACGTCCTTGATGGGAATCGAACCCGGGACCCTTTGGTCTTCAGGCTGATGCTCTATCCACTGAGCCAAACTGGCTAGGACTGTTTATTTTTAAAATTTTTTACTAATGGAAAAATTAAAAATATACTGTAATAGAAAGAACGGTATAAAGAAAATCCTTGTGTCCAGCACCCATCTTCAATACACACAGACTGCATTATTTTGAAGCAAATGGTTTCTCTCCTGAATTCTGTAGTATCTATTTCTAAGGGCTCTTTCTTTTTCTTTTCTTTTTTTTTTTAAATATATATATATATATAATTTTTAACAGAGAGAAAGGGAGAGAGATAGAGAGCTAGAAACGTCGATGAGTGAGAAACATTGACCAGCTGCCTCTTGCACACTCCCTACCGGGGATGTGTCCGCAACCAAGGTACGTGCCCTTGACCGGAATCGAACCTGGGACCTTTCATTCCGCAGACCGATGCTCTACCACTGAGCCATATCGGCTTCAGCAATTTCTAAGGGCTCTTTCTTAAATAGCATACCTACAATGCCGTTATCACATCTAAACAAATTAGCAGTAATTTCTTATCGAATATACATCCATTGTTCACCCATTTTTGATTGCCTCATCAAGTTTTTTTTTTTTTAAAGATCGGGGTGCAAACCAGTGCCTTGCTGTGTTGCAGCCCCCGCCCAACCTTTCCCCTCATTTTTTTATGATGTGGGGAGGGCATTTTTCTGGCTGCACTTCCCCCACTTTGGATTTTGCTGGTTGCCTTCTCCTGGTGTCTTTACCATGTTTCTCTGACCCAGCCCAGTTCGTGGCCAGAGCTTTTCGGCTGAGCTTCCCTGGAAGAGGAGAGCAGCTCTGCTCCCTGTCACATCCCCCTGGAGGTGGAGTGAGCTCCCGAGGCCTGGTGGGTGCACCGCCACCGTGTCCGGAGAGAAGCCTCAGTGCTGGTAGCTGTGAGCTGCACATAGGCAGCTGAGCATTTGAAATAAGAGAGGCGTGGGCCCTTGTGAGGAGCACTCAAGCCTCCGGGGCAGGGCTCTTTGCCTCAGTCTCTGTCATCCTTCTGTACTTTATTTACCTGCACATCGACTTCCATTGTTTTAATTGACTGTACGTTCTCATCTTTAAAGTTGTAAGTAGTTGTCCTTTTTGTCTTACTGCTTTCACAGTCTTTGTGTCCCCGGGGCTCTCTAGTGAATTGATATACAGATTTTTTTAAAAAATTATTTCTTGTTGGCGGATTCACCAGCATCCAGGTTTAGTATCATTTTCCAGGTTTTCACCTGTAGTTTGTAAACAGCTCGGGCTGTAAGATGTGATTAGTTCACAGGTCTGACTTACATCAAGTGTCTTCTGTGGGGTTATGTTGTTTGCATCGTTGCTCTGGACATTTTCATGTCACGGGAGATGCACGTACTTCTCCTTGCTGTTCTTTGTGCATTGAAACTGCAGGGAGCAGACACTTTCCCCTCCCCTCCTAGGGATCTTGCAAATTAGGTTCACTAAAGACAGATCAAGAGAAACGCAGCTTATTGCCGAAGCCGGTTTGGCTCAGTGGTAGAGCGTCGGTCTGCAGGCTGAAAGGTCCCAGGTTCGATTCCGGTCAGGGGCATGTACATTGGTTGCGGGCACATCCCCGGTAGGGGGTGTGCAAGAGGCAGCTTGTCGATGTTTCTCTCTCATCGATGTTTCTAGCTCTCTCTCTCTCTCTCCCTTACTCCCTGTAAAAAATTAATAAAATATATTTAAAAAATAAGAAAAAGGAGAGAAATGCAGCTTATTAATGTGTGCAGTACAGTCCACCCAGGAGAGAGGGGAGTGGTGAGAAACTCAGAGGGGTGGTGAGAACTTGGCTTATGTAGCATCTTAGCAACAAACAGCACGTTTGTAGCCCTGCAGGGTAGGTCATGGGGGGACAAATGGAGGAAGGTGTTTGTGAGGGTCCATTTTGGCTGTGACCTTCCCTCGCCTTCACAATCACAAGGTTTCCTCCGAGAGGGAATTCCTAGTAGTCCTCGTTTTTCAGAAGTTTGTTTCTTTCTCTTTTTTTGAAAATAATTCTTTATTGTTGAAAGTATTACATACATCCCCCCCTCCCCCCATTGACCTTCTCCAGCCCGCCCCTTCCCCTCTGTTCATAAATTTCTTGATCAACCGTTTTGTATGTTCACTGATGCTCTTAAGGCTTGTCTGTGCATTTGGGGCAGTTCTGATCACCGTTCTTAACCTTGGGTGAGTGCTTTGCCTATTATAGAGGTTAGCTATTTGTCATTTCATACAAAAAACTCTTCTAGGATTTTAAAAATTGCTGAGGAAGTTATTCCCCTAGAGAGCTGACAGATGCTGTTTTCTGACAGTTCTCTATGGCGGCTACTCTCAAGCCTCCTGCCAGTCACCTCGGCGACCTTCCTCTCCTTGGTTGTGGGGCCAAGTTTGCTTTCTGTCCACAGAACGGGCTCTGCCTTCTTGGTCCCGGTTGGCATGCTGCCCTGCCTGTTGGTGGTGCATACACCCTGAAGGAGAAGCCATCTGTGCTACAGCTGGTATCCCCGAGCAGCATGGAGGGAGTGGAGGGGACAGAGCATTAGCTTGCAGTCAGAGGAGCCATGCTGAGGTCCTGGTGCTCTACTTTGTTGGCCGTTGGATTTGGGCATCTGTGTAGCTTCCCAGGACTGTTCATTCCTCATGCATCAAAGGAGCATGGCATCTGCTGGGCAATGTGCTTCGTGGACCTGCCTGGAAGTCCTACTGGCCTTTAATCATGCCCACTACTGGTGGTAGCTGGGGGTCATCTCCAGGGGGAGCGGGGCTGGTGGTGGCTGGGGTCATCCCAGCGGTATTCCCATGTCAGTGAGGGGCTGGCCCACTCTGTCCCCTTTCTCGGACAAGGATGCGGTGCAGGGAGCGGGCAAGCCCCATCGTAGGTGCCAGCCCCTCCCTTTGCTGAGCTCAGAGCTTTGAAGCCCATCTGGGGATGGGGGTCCTGATGCCCTCCCTCCAGCACTGCTGGATGGTTCTCTGTGGACATTGTCACAGCTGTTGCAGCTCCCGATGGAGCCCCCAAGGATCAAGAGGCCCCAGGTTCCTGGTGGCAAGTGACTGATTATCTCAGTCCCTCCTCCCCCGGAGCCGCCCTCTTCAGCATCTCTTCGTTCCTCAGCCTGTTTCCTCCTTATTGGCCAGTGCCTGGATCCTGCAGAGGAACAGCGGGTCTTGTAGTCTCCAGGCCTGAGCTGGGACAGGTCATGTGGAAAGTGGTATTGATGACTCATACACTGGCTGCTCAGTGTCCTGCTGGGCTGTGAAGGTGAGGACACCTGTCCCCTGGATTAGCTCAGAGGCGTCCTTTTGCATCTTCGCCCTGGGCTGAGTCACAAATAGAACTATGCCTGTGTCTCAGCCGCTGTGCCGCTGCCTTGTAGGCGGTATGGACTGGAAGAGGCTGAGCCTGCTCAGGGGAGCCTGGCGTGGTTGTGGTCCATCACCCTGATGGATGAATGTGCGGCTCCCATGTGCTTGTGTGTGTTCCTCCTTCAGGCAGATGTGCTCTCACACTCCCTGCAGCCTTAGACCTGGTGGAACTGCTTTGCTGGCGGCATTGTGCCAGGGGTTCTGCACAGAGCCCCTGGAGCCCTGCGGCCTTTGGAGTCCAGTCTGCCCCAGTTTCCCTTCAGTCCCCCCTGCAGGCAGGGGTTCCATACTTCCTGTGGGGAACCACTAAGCTAGAGGCTGTCTCCCACCACTCCCCCTGCAGACGGACCCCACCCACCACCACCCAGCTCCTCTTTCCACCACCACCCAGCTCCCCCTTCCACCACCACCCAGCCCCCCCTGTGGATGGACCCCACCCACCACCACCCAGCTCCCTCTATGGACGGACCCCACCCACCACCATTCAGCTTCCCCTTCTACCACCAGCCATCTTGGCTTTGCCTTGAGAGTCAGGGTCCCTGGGCTCAGGGACCGCATTGTGAAGCAGCTTCCTCGCTCCTCTGTGTCCTTTCCTATGTGGGGACATATGGCTGTTCCTACCCCACCCAGATTGCTGCTCTTCCCATCTTCTTTTAGTCTGATATTTCTTTACGCTGGAAGGGTGCAGAGAATAAGCCCATTCTGTTCTCAGACAAGCACCGGAGGTATAGGGCCAGCACTCCATCTGTGGCCTCAACTGGGCATCACAAGTCCCAGACTCATGCCCAGAGAGGTGGGCAGGGTGGGGTGGGAGTGGAGGAGGATAGGCCTGGTTAGGGAGGCAGGAGCAGGAGTATGGGAGGACAGCCTCAGCATTGCCACCATGCTGGGTGGGCAGTATGTTGACGGTTAGCACGCTGGACAACTTGGAGGCCACCAAGGGCGGCGGTGGAAGCATGTCTGCTGGGCTCTGTGGCAGGAGAGCTCGGGAAGTGGCAGTGGTGAGGGGACAAGGATGCCACAGTGGAGGGACTTTGTTGCAGGGGCACCTGGAGTGTCTCCGGGACTGCTGCTGAGACCCCTACGTCCCCTAGCAGAGAGCGCTCTGGGCTCACGGCCATGCAGTTCACAGTGGCCATGCAGTTCACAGTGGCCATGCAGACCACAGTGGCCATGCAGACCACAGTGCTGCGCCTGCTTGCATTTTCCCTGTGCCACGCTGGAGCTTCCCGCTGTGCCTCTGACCCACCTCAGGGGTTCCCTCTGAAACCGGAGTTCGAAGCAGGTGCAGGCTCAGGACTGCTCGGCAGAGGGCGGCAAAGCTGCATCCTCTCTACAGCCCAGCTCAGGTTGGAGAGGCTGGCCCTGCTCTGGAGAGGAGCTGGGGAAGGCCCTGCTCCAGCGCATAGGGAACCCCTTTCCGGGGGTTCAGGAGTTTTCCACTTCCCTCCAGCCTTGCAGTCAGGGGTAGTACAGACCCTCAGACCACTTCCCTTCCTCGCCTCCACCCCTCCTCCCGCTGTAAAAGGGAACCAACAAAGAGGGGCTATGGAGGGGGTGACTGCCTCAGAGGAGCCAGTTTCTGGACAGACCCCCTGGTGGGTGCTTGTAGCATGTGTGGGTCCCTGAGGACAGTGGTGGTTTTAAATGTTTTTATCTTAGGTTCTGGAGAATGTTACTCATCTTTAAGATAAGAACAAATTGCTCACTGGGTCCCATGCACACCCCAGGGTGGCCAGGCCTGCCCCGGACTAGGATTCCCGGTACCTGCCCAGGTTCAGGTTGAGCCCTCAGGCTGGGTGACCTGCCGAAGAGTGGAGTCACTCTCACTCTGTCACTCTCATCCCCCTCCCCCGTGGCCAGTGTCGACTTGGGGCGTGTCCGGAAGGTGCCATGGGGCCTGACACTTAGCGCTTCGCTCCTGGAAAAGGGCGTACGGTAATTCCCATGAAGTCATGTGCCCCGGGCTTATTCATGAGCGGGATCTCCGCCTGGCTCTCCACAGAACTTGTTCCTTCGTTGTCTTCTTATATGGCATGGATCTGTTGTAACAGCCAAGCTCATCTGCGGGAAGTAAAGCTGTCAGGACGTGCATCTCATACAGAACGTCCTGGGCTTAAGCCACCTTATCGCTGGGGACCCAGTTAAGGCCAAGGAAGTGCAGCAGCCTGGCGGTTGCTCCATTTTTAGAGCGGGAAGCAGAGAAGCTGTCAGTAGGTCCAGCGTCTCTGACCTTCCGCCCTCCCACGTGCGTGCCCTCATGCCACAGCCCTGACGTCTGGAGAAAGTCGTTGGATTGCATCGTCTTCGTGCTCCAATGGCGCACCTGCCAGCCTGGCACTGTCCGCTCCCCTAGCGCACATTCCCCCGGGTGGGGTGGGGGTGGGGAGACGCTGTCTGGGTGCTCCAGTCTGTCCAAACAGAATCCAGTGCCATCTGACATGCCAGCTGGCACAATTGGGCTGTCTTGAGGCCCCACGGCTTCAGACACACTGTCTTTGTTCAGCGGGGACTCCGGTCTGGCCAGCATGGGGCAGTGGCTCGCACGCAGAGCAGCGGGCACCATGCTGCATGTTGGTGGGTCTCCCACTCCGAATGTGCCTGTTGGGAAAAGGGCTCTGTATCTCGCTCCCCACCCCCTGCCTGCCAGGGAGGAGATGGCAGTCTGGGGACCAGCGAGGCAGACCTGAGACACTGCATGCCCTGCAGTTGGAGCCATGTGCATTATCTGGGTGCTCTGAGGAGCTGCACCTACGTACACTCCTTGGATCATAGTTTCTTTGGGGGAATAAACCCCCAAATCCCATGTCCCCAGTACTTCTCCAGTGGCCTGTCCCAGGGGTGCTGGTGACGCTTCAGCGGGGTCCAGCCAAGGATATGGTGCTGCAGAGGCCTGATGGCTGTGGGCCCACCTCACACTTTGTTCCAGGCTGAGCCACAGCAGTTCCCGTGACCTGGCCCCCCTCTAAGCTTTGCTTTTCTCATCTGTAAAATGGGACTAGTCATGGGGTCACTGGCATAAATGTGCTCGGTGCTCCTAACGGTCATCAGGTTTCTCCAGGTAGTTAGCATGTCATATGCTAGTGAGTGTGACGGGGTCTTGGCACCTGGTAGCTGAGTGGGCAAATGAGGGTCACAAGTGGCTGCTTAGGGGAGGTGAAGCTCTGGCCTGCCCGAATGTGGGAAGCACAGTGCTCTGAGTTACTCGAGAGAAGCTGGGTGTCTTCGTTAGCTCAGGTGGCCATGACAAAGCACCATAGCCCAGTGGCTCACACACCAGGAGGCCGGTTCCTCCTGAGGCCTCTCTCCTTGGTGTACAGACAGCCGTCTCCTTCCTGTGTCCTGTGTCATCGCTCTGTGCATGTCTGTGTTCTCATCTGCTCTTGCTATAGGGACACCAGTCTGACTGGGTTAGAGCCCACCCATGTGACCTCGTTTCAACTTAATTACCTCATGATCTGGGGTGCTGGGATGAGGTCTTCCACATGTACATTTGGGGAACACAGTTCAGCCCATAACAGTGGAGGTGCGCAGACAGCCATGCTGGTGAGGACAGGGTCATGAAGGAAGGGGAGGCCACACACCTTGGCGTTTGAAGTCATCACAAAGTAAGAGCAGACAGCGCTGCGGGACGGGACAGGAGCTGAGGGGAGTAGGGTGGGCAGTGGGAGGTCAGCTAGGTGGCCAGTGTTTAATGACAGAGCTGGGAACAAAGGAGAAGGTGTGTGTTGTACCCCACACATGCTGGAGGTGAGACTGGGGACATCCCCACATGGCAGGCGAGATGGACAGAGGGCTCTGTGGGAAGGCACCTCTGGTGGGAGTGGGTTTTACTATCCTGGCTGATTCAGTGACAAGATGTGGGACCATCACTTGCTTAGACTGGGCTCACCTGCGTCCTCGGCTTCTGGCAGCACCTGTGCAGAGGAATTCCAAGCAGTCGGGGACTGTGCTCAGGTCCTGGGCTCAGCAGAAGGGGAGCGTGGTGCTCTGAGGTGCTCACCGTTTTCGATAGCTTGTGGGTCCTCCTTGAGTAGTGTGGCCCTCTCTTGTCAGCGTGCTTAAGAGCAGCCCTCCAGAAGGTCATACTGGGTTGGGGTGGCGAGGAGGTGGGTGAAGGCCTGCCTGGCGTCCTGGGGCAGCCCCGTGTTAGTGCCAGGCTGTTGCCTCAGAGGGACCCCTGTGCTTAGGGCACCCTCCTGACATAGTGCTGACGTGCAGTGTCGTGTCCCCAGCACTGCAGGAGCCGCTGCTCCATCTTTCCCTGGGGGCTGTGAGAGGCTGGGGCTGGCCTCGCCTGTATGTGCAGCCCGGCTGCTGTGGGCACGGTGGCCCATGGGGGGGCAGTGCTGCCTGGCACTGTCAGAACCTGCCCAGTTCTGTTCCCAGGCTTCGTGGGTGGGGAACTTTAGACTTTGTCCTGCGGGAACGGGGACGCTCCTCCATTCACTGCACGTGTGCTCTGTCCTCAGGTGCCGAGGCGAAGACGATTTTGCCCAAGAAGGAGAAACGGAAGCTGAGGCGTGAGCGGTGGCTGCAGAGTAAGTACATCTCCCCCTGGCGTGACATGGCTCCCTCATAGCCGGGAGGGCACAGGCTTCCTCGCCCTCTGCACCTCCTGAGGACTGGGGTTGGGCTCATGCTCAGCGACTGGCTCGGAACCCCTTTAAAGGCCCCACCATGGCTGGTGGGGGGACTGAGCCTCGGCAGCCCAGTCCTGTGATGTGACAGGCAGAGGGCCCCAGAGGAGGTGGCTCTGTATGAGTTTCTGTGAAGCCTTGGCTTACTTCTCCCTCAGAAAATAGTCTCGGGAAGGTGCTGCACCCAGCTTCTTGCATGTAAAAATGTTGCTTTTAGTTCTATGATGAATTTGTAATTACAAAAGGACCTGCTGGTTGTGAATATTTTAGGACACAGAGCTGTCTAAAGTGGTAGATGGAGTCATGTCCCTTTGGCAAGTGTCCTTTCAGACCTCCAGGCACGCACTCGCTCAGGGCATCTGGGCGGGCGTCCTGCGTGATCCCGACTCCTGGATCCCGGGTCTTCTGGGGTCAGCGGGGCCTTTCTCTCCAAGCACCTGTCTCTAACGGTGGGTTTCCTTCATGCATTGCTGGCTAAATGTCTTGTGACAGGTGAATGCCACTCTTCTCACTAATTTTGTTTTGGAAAATATAGTAGTTATTTTTCATGATGCTGAGTATTTGCTAATGTTTTTCTAAATACTTTCTTGTGAAGATGGTTTTGTAATTTTCTTCCTTACTGCTGTTAGTGTGATTCTGCTGACTTTCTGTATCCGGGTCTGCATCCTTTGATTCAACCCACCTTGATTGAAAATTCAGTCACATGCCACTTGATGGGACAGGTCAGAGAAAGGCCTCATTAGGGAGAACATCACAGAGGCAGTTACTCACATCTGATGGCGCAGCCCCTACTACACACCTAGGCTGTGTGGTATAGCCTCTTGCTCCTGGGCTGCAAGTCTGTACAGGAGATTACTGTACAGAACTAGGTTAAATCAAGCACAGAGAGATGACATAATCAAGAGATGAGATAAACACCTCACGTATGAGGCTGCTGCAATGTGACACAGCTACTGCTTTACAGGAAACTTGTTGTTGTTAATCCTCACCCAAGGAAATTTTTTCCATTGATCTTTTTTTTAGAGAGAGTGGAAGGGAGAGGGAGAGAGAGAGAAAAACATCAATATGAGAGACACATTGGTTGCCTCCTGCATGCACCCGGACTGGGGCCGGGGATCGAACCTGCAACCAATGTATGCTCCCTTCACCAGAAATTGAACCCAAGACCTTCTGGTGCCTGTGTTGATATTCTAACCACTGAACACACTTTTTTTTTTTTTTAAAGTAGAAAGAGATACTTCTAAAGTAATGTAGTAGCCCTAGCTGCTTTGGCTCAGTGGAGAGAGTGTTGGCCTCCAGTCCAAAGGGTCCTGGGTTTGATTCTGGTCAAGGGCACATGCCTCGGTTGCAGGCTCCTCTCAGGCCCGGCCCTGGGCAGGGCACATGCAGGAGGCAACCAATTGATGTTTCTCTCACATCGATATTTCTCTCTGTCTTTCCCTCTCTTCCATTTTCTCTGAAAATCAATGGAAAAATATTCTTGGGTGAGAATTAAAAACAAAACAATAAAATAATGTAGTAAATGCATAATGTAGTAACATAGTTGTTTATTGTCACGATCAGGTATTAAGTACTGTATGCAATTGTATGTGCTGTAATTTTTAACACTCTGTCATATATCTGTTCAGTCATGTCTGCCTATCCATCTTCCAATCCATGTTTTGTCTTTGCATTCCTAAGTAAGTGCAGACATCAGTACACTTTCTCCCAAATAATTTGGCTAGAATTCAGTATTTGTTTATGGTTCTCTTTTTATTTTTTAGGTAAAACTTACATACAGTTCAATGCAGATCTTAAGTGTGCCATTGAGAGATTTATGACAATTGAACACGACCAGTTTAGCCATAATCTCTTCCACTTCAGAATCTCCCCACCCCATTATGAAATCCCATGACTGCCCAGGGGTGACCTCTGCGACTCTTTCTGGGTCGCAGTTTAGGTTCACTGCTCCAGACCTCCTGTGAATGGAGTCATGTAGGATATGCTCTTTCTGTGTTTTTAAAATCCATCCGTGCTGCATGTGGCTGTGGTCCATGCTGGTCTGTTGCTGAGAAGCGTTTCTTTATATGGACATAGTATTCGGTGCCCACTTTCCTGTTGATGGACACCTGGTCTTTTTTCTCTCTTAGCGGCTATGACTAAGGCTGCTATGAACATTCTTTACAAGTCTTTTTGTGGACATATGTTTTCATTTCTCTTGGGTAAATACTTGGGAATGGAACGCTGGGTCATAGGGTAGTTGTATGTTTAGTTTTACAAGCAACTACCAGATGTTTCTCTAAAGTGGTTGTGCATTTACACTTCCACCAACGACGTGGGAGCTCCGGCTGTGGCATGGCTTTGCCGGCATGTGGTGGTGGCTGTCTGCTCAGCACAAAGTGGTAGCTCATGGTGGGATTCATGTTCATTGCCAAGAACCAGCCTCTTTATGTCTTAGCTGCCCGTTGATGCATCCTTTTCCCTTGAGTGTTCCCTGGAGCTCTTTGCCTTTTTATTACTGAGCTCTAAGGATCCTAATGTCCTGCACACCAGTCCTTGGTCACCTGTGTGTTTCACAAATAATTTTCTCTGACTGTGACTTCCTATTCTTCTAAAAACTTCATCATTTTGGCTTTTATATTTAGGTTTTTGATCCATCTTGAATATTTGTGGTAGATCTCCCTCCCCCCAATGTGGATATTCAATTGCTTTGGTGTCTTTCTGACAGACAATTGCTGGGCAGTCTGAATGGCTGTACCTCAGAGTAAGTCTTGGGCTTAGATATGGAAGTCCTTCTGTCTTAAGATTGCTTTGAATACTTCAGTCTTTGGCATTTCTGTATAAATCTTAGCATTGGCTAGTCAATTTTAAAAACCACTATCCCCAACAAAAATTTAGTTGGTATTATGATTGAGATTGCTTTAAATCTATTGGTTAACTTTGGGAGAATTTTTGTCTTAACAATATTGACTTTTTGAGTCCATGGACATGGTATATCTCCCCAGTTATTGAGATTTTTCTTTAGTTTTTGTCATCAGTGTTATATGGGTAAAGATCTCACATGTTTTTTTTTATTTTATTTTATTTTTTTTATTATTATTTTTTTAATATATTTTATTGATTTTGTACAGAGAGGAAGGGAGAGAGACAAGAGAGTTAGAAACATCGATGAGAGAGAGTCATCAATCAGCTGCCTTTTGCACACCCCCTACTGGGGATATGCACGCAACCAAGGTACATGCCCTTGACCAGAATCGAACCCGGGACCCTTTGGTCTCCAAGCCGACGCTCTATCCATTGAGCCAAACCGGTCTCGGCTGTTGTTGTTTTAAAATATAAGGTTTTTGCTGTTTCATAATTTAAAGCTATTATAAATGGAATCTACATTTTCCCGTTTTTGGTTAATACGTAAAACTATTTTTTCATACTGATCTTGTATCCTTTGACCTTGCTAAAATCATATTAGTTCTGGTAGTAGCTTCTTTAGAATTTCCTACACTAATGTTCATGTGACTTAAAATAGAGACAGTTTTATATCTTCCTCCCAAGCTTTGTTTCAGAGTTTTCTTGACCTCTGACTGCTTTGATCAGACCTTTGGTGCAGTGATAAAAGCCGTGAGGTTCGTTCCTGATCTTCCTGGTCTTGGGGGCCAGGGGCTGAGGCCATGCTGGTGTCCTACCAGCCTGCTTTGCTCAGGAGGAGGAATCCCAGGCACAGGTTGTTGCATAAGTGCTTTGTTTCAGGCCCTATTTACATGGAACTTCCCTTCAGTCATTTGTAAATTAGCAAACATGGGCTGGGGAGTTGGGAGGAATGACCGGGATGTTCTGTTGTCGCCTGTCTTCGGAATTCTGTTACGGGCATGGCTGGGCTTTCAGGGAGCTGGTGCCAGCCATCCTGGGCACCATATCAAAATGCAGGTTCCAGCCCATAAAAATTTTCCATGTTCAACAGAGCCAGTGTGGTTGGTTTTAGAGACCTGATTTGCATACGTTTGCTTCCCCCATCCCTTTTTTTGTTGTTGTTAATCCGTGAGGGTAGTTTTTCCATTGATTTTTTTTTTTTTGTTAGAGAGAGTTGAAGGGAGGGAGGGAGAAAAGAGGGAGAAAGAGAGAGAGAGACAGAGAGAAACATACATGTGGGAGACAGAACCATTGGTTGCCTCCCCTGGCCAGGGCCTGGGATGAAACCTGCAACCCAGGTACATGTCCTTGACCGGGAATCGAATCCGCGACCCTTCGGTGCGTGGGCTGACACTCTAACCACTGAACCACACCGACCAGGGCCCTGTTAAGCTTTCTTCTTTGCACCTCCAGCTAGTTTTAAATTAAACCTCTTAGGATGAACGGCTTTGTCAGTCAGTGGGAACCTTCCTGCACTGTCTTAGGGGAGAGAATGCAGGGGCAGGACACAGCCTCCCGTGCCCCCAGCCAAGCCCCAGCAGATGCTCCCCAACTGGCACTGCCTCAGATCTTGCTGCTTTAGACCACACAGTTGACAGGAGGCACTTTTTCTTGTCCCCCTTTGCTCTCGAGTGGGCTGGCCATGAAATCTGCTCTGGGGGGCAGACATCAGCACGTGGGTCAGTTCAGTCCGGCACCCTCAAAGGGTTTCCTAGAGAGAAATTAATGAGGGGCTCTGATGGATTAGGTGCAGCGGTGTGGAGGGAGCCAGTGAGGGGATGAGGCCCCAAGGCCTGGGAAACCAGTACCAGCTTGGTGTGCCTTTTGGTCAGCATGTGCCGAAGCTGTGCCTGTTGCCTGTGGGTTTACCCTCTAATTAATTTTTAGGAGCAGCAGGGGGGAGGGAGGGAGTCACTTTTCCGTGGTCAAGTGGTCTTCTGAAGCACTGCCTCAGTCCTTGTCTCCCTGGGAGGCCCTCTTGCATGTGGTCTGTTTGAATTTCTGTCCTTTAATAATCTGCTGTAATATCCAGTAGGCCCACTCTTGTGTCATTGCTTGTATTTTTCTAAAACTGTTTTGGCTATTATGCATTTGGTCTTTTTTTTTTTTTTTTAATATATTTTATTGATTTTCCACAGAGAGGAAGGAAGAGGGTTAGAGAGTTAGAAACATCGATGAGAGAGAAACATTGATCAGCTGCCTCCTGCACACCCCTTACCGGGGATGTGTCCGCAACCAATGTACTTGCCCTTGACTGGAATCGAACCTGGGACCTTTCAGTCCGCAGACCGACGCTCTATCCACTGAGCCAAACCAGTTTCGGCTGCATTTGGTCTTTTTAAAAAATCAGATGTAGAACTAGTGTCCCCGGTTGGGTAAGACTCCCGTGGGCTCTGACTGACGTGTCAGACTTGGGGTTGATGGGCGGCGGAGCTGGCCCTTGCAGGCTGTCGCGGGAGCCGGCATGTCCTCAGGCGGAGCCTGCCGTCCACCCCTGCCCAGGACCGCACCGACCACCGGGACGGCACGGAGTCTCCTTTCCTTGCTCTGCTGCGTGACGAGTGTGGCTAGTGCTTCGCCAACACGGGTGATATTTACTACCGGCCTGTCTGGGAGGTCGTCTGAGTCAGATTAAGGCAGTTCCTCATCTGTGGTTTGTCATTGTCATTACGAGTGGCGGTAGTTCTGCTGGGTTCTTTTTGGCACTCGTGGTGACTATAGGCCTTCCCCTCTGAAGCAGCTGCTGCAGTGGACTGCCTGGCAGCTGTCCCCAGGCCAGTCAGACTTGCCTGCCTCCGACACTCCCCATCTGGGCACCACACATTAATTTAAAAAGCTTTGGCTTTCATTGGTTTAGTGCTTGCTCCCGTCCTCCTGAGAGCCACGGGCTCTGCTGGTCCTGGTGTGGCGTTGGTGCTCTGCCCGTGGTCCAGGGCACCCCCCTCCTGTGTCCTTCCCATCTCCTTCCCCTGCCTGAGGTCTCCACCCGGAGACTTTAAGGTTCCCCCCTGGCGCATCCCCCCACCCCTCAGGGTGCTTGAGCTCTCTGGGAACAGGCATCTGGGGCGACAAGGTGCTGGGCAAACAGTTTGTCCTTGACCAGAGAGGATGGGAACACCTGAATTGTCACCTAATAACTCCGGGCTCTGAGAGATGGTATGGGGCTTGGTGCACAAGGACCCAGGAGGGTGGGTAGTCTGTCCCCTGGACTCAGCTGTTTGGGGAAGAACAACCCTCTCTCCACAGGGCCCTTAGGGGGCGGGGATGGCCAGCATGTGTCCCTGATTGGGCTCGGTCAGGGTGGGCCTTCCGGAGCCTGTTCCGGCCATCCTGGGGCTCTGGGTGGTCAGTGCTGCCTCGGCTGCAGGCTGGGAGAGAGCTGGCCTTGGGAGGCCTGCCAGACGCTTCTCCCTGCTAGATGCGTAGTGTCAGTTTCTGGAATGCGCCTCTTGAAAACGCCTGTTCGGGCCGTCACTTTCACACCCTTGCTGGGAGCCCTGTGCGGTGCACACTTCCTCTGCACTGATCAGCGGGCTGCCTGAGTCTGTCCTCATGCCTGGGGTTTCCCAGCCAGGACCCTGAGCTGTACCTGCTCTGTGCCTGTGGCCATCACTGTTGCGCGGAGGCCTCCTGCATCCGCCCTTCGGGCTGAGGGCAGCCACAGCGCTCTGACGCACAGGAATGCACAGGGGAGCGGGCCGCTCCCTTCGCCGGGCCCTGGCTGCCTCTCCTCGGGCACCCTGTGCTCTGCCAGGAGCTGGCTGTGAATTGTCCTGGTCCTTTGTCAGGAAGGGGTTTTAGTTCCCGGTTGGATGTGATTCAGAGTCTGCACCCCGTTATTTATAGCCCAACAAACCAGGGTGAGATGAGTGTCAAGCTCAGGTCTCACCCCAAGCCGTCACTGTCCTCATTTCCAAGCGTTTGTAGTAGCAGAGCCTTTTTTTTTTTTTTTTTTTTTTAATAAAACCTGGTGCAGAGCCAGTTGAAGATCAGTGAGCACAGGTTCAGTCAGCAGAGCGGCCTCTGGCCCTCCCCTCCCTCATCTAGGCTGCCAATGGGGGGCCTGCCCCTCCATCCCTGGGGAAGGGAGGGCCTTTGTGCAAGATCCGCATGCCCACCAGCGAGCCAGCGTTTCCCACAAGCCACACTGGAAACCACATGTTTTTTTATTAGCAATTTTCAGCATGAATTTTATTAGCAATTTTGAAATAAATATATTTTTAATGGAAATGAAATTGCAAGGCCATGCTCCGTTCAGGCCCTGCCCAAACCTCTTTCTAGGACACAGAGCCAGCCTCACCCTCTAGCTCTTCTACACCCTGCTGTGCCCCACACCTTCTCCTGTCCCGCTGCCTCCCTCCCAGGGCTGTGAGACCCACCCATTTCCGGGTTAGGAAGCTGGCTCCCCTCTCCAGACCGACCGACCGGGACTCTCCCTTCAAGTGCATCCCTCCCCAGAAGGCGCTCAGGGAGAGAGCAAGAATGGGATGCGCCTACCACCTTCTCTGTGACTGTGTGGCTCTCCGCAGCCACTGAGAGCCTGGGCCATGTGACCAAGTCCCTTTTCAAGAGGACAAGTCCCCCGTGTCTCATCACCAGCCCTGTAATTTAAGAGCACACCTCTCTGATGAGGGGAGAAATAGCTAGATCAGAGCCAGATTGCCCCCCAATTCCCAGGGCGGCGTGGAGGTGCCAGCCAGCCGGAAACCAGGGGCCTGCTGTGGGCAGGAAGGAGCAGCCCAGACTTGGCTCAGGTGGCGGGGCTCCTCAGCCTTCTGCTCCCTCGCTAACTCCTTGTCTCCCTTCCTCAGAAATCGAAGCCATAAAGCTGGCTGAGCAGAAACTGAAGGCGGAGCGGAGGCGGCGGGCCACGGTGGTGGTGGGGGACCTGCAGCCCCTCCGGGACGCCCTCCCCGAGCTGCTGGAGCTGGAAGCTGGCGCCCGGCGGCCGCACACCCGAGGGTGAGTTCCGTCTCAGCTGCCGGAGAGCTCCACGCTGCGATGGCCCGGCTTTGAGGCGTTAGCCCAGCCAGGGGTTCTCCACTGGAAAACGCCCAAGGGCCGAAGCCCAGACCTGCCAGGACCTCGGGGCAGGACTGGGGCTGGCACCGGGGGTGAAAGCCGCGCCCCATGCTACCGAGTGAGGGATTTACCCGCCTGGCTTTGTCTGCAGAGTCCTTAGCTCATGGGAAGCCCGTTGGGGAGGAAGTCATGTCTGTCTTGGGAGCTGCCTACCAGGCCCTAAGGCTGGGGGAGGGTCCTGCTCCCTCTTGCCTCTCACTGATGAGACTCCTGGATTTGTCCACGTTGGGGCTGGGAGGAGCTGTGGGAAGCCTCAGCCCACCTCCCATTCCTTAATAGGGAGGCAGGGGGGGGCGCACCGTCGTGGAGATCCAGGGCCAGTAGGGTTATGCTAGACCCTGTTTCCTGGACCTCCCAGTGCATGGCCACCTTCTGGGAGCTCTGGCTGGGGGAAGGGAGCCCTGACCTCAGTTCCGCACATGCAGGCCTGGGAGAGCTGTGAATGGTCAGCAAGGGACTCACACCCGGGTGGGCACAGGGGCTGGGTCAGTGGCTGGAAGGGCAGAGCAACGTCCTGCACAGGCAGAGTTGGGACCAAGTCGGGCTGAGCCAGGGTGATAGGAGCTTGTGGTGCAGGTGCTTCCCTGGGTGGGCCAGACATTGTTTTTCATTCCTACTTAAAAAAAAATCCCAATTAAAGATGAGGGCCTCTAGCTAGAGCTGAGTTTGCCAGGACTGGGCAGTTTTTCTTTCCCTCCCCCCTCGCCTGGGTCCTTCTCCGCGAAGCCCCTCCTGCTCCCAGAGTCTTCCTTATCCCAGCACCATCCCAAAGCCGTAATTACCGTGGGCTGCAGCCTCAGCGAGGCGCTCCGGCAGACATTCCAGGTGGACTGGGCGTGGCCCTGACTCGGTTCTCTGTCCACAGAACCAGCAGCAAGCCCCGGCCCGCGGAGCTCAGCCGGATGAGCGCGGCGCAGAGGCTCCAGCTCCTGTGAGTACCGCCCACCGCGCTGGGGTTCTGGCAGGGCCCCAGCCTCAGTCCACTCGGGTGCCGTGGGCAGCTCAGCCAGGCCCCCTCGGAGGCACAGCGTGAAGTAGCTGTGTCCAGGGGGAGGTCAGGAAGCCCCTTCCCCTGAGTGGGGAGGGGAGCAGCGGCCGGCTCTTGGGGCTGCCCTCAGGCCCCAGTCCTGGGTTTGGGGCGGGGAGGGTGTCCCAGATATTGTCACCTGGCTCAGGTAATTACTTGTCCAGTGGGTAATTACTTGTTCAAGTTCTCCCGTTAATAACCAGGAAAGCTGGGCCTGGCATGGGACGGCCTTGCCCACAGTCACACATGCAGGGTGGAGCACAGGCTTTCCCTCCACTCCCCCCCCCACCCCCCCCAACTACCCAAAGATCATTCCCACCACCGCAGGCCCATGTGAACTTGTCCTGGAGCTGCCACCTAAGGTTTCTGGCCGGGTCACCTCTGTTTCGGGGGCAGGTGTTGTCCCCCAGGAACCCAGCCAGGCAGCGGGGACCATGGCTGGGCTTCAGGGCCTGCAGAGCTCGAGCTGCCCCAGCGCTTCCAGGAGGCAGCATGACCGCGCGCGCACCCAGGGGCCGGCTGGGCTCAGACAGGCGTGTAGGAAAGCAGCCTGCACTGTGGACTCAGGCTCAGGGCTCCTGCAGGAGGAGAGGATCACCTCCCTTCTCAGGCAGCGGTGCCACCTGTGGCTGTGGGCACGCAGAACTCCTGGTCCTTGGTTCCTGCAGTGGCTGCGTCTATTTTGGCAGCGCTGGAGGGGGGGGGCGCCTCTTATGTAAGGTGTGTGCAGGCTGCTGCCTCCCTGCATCTGGCAGCCTTTCGCTTTTAATAGCAGCTCCTTGTCAAGGTTGGGGATGAGCCTAGAATCCCCTCCCTGGGGAAGGGGCAGGGGTGCTAGCACCCCAGTCCCATGTGTGGGCCCAGTGGCTCCAGGGTCACTATGTGACCAAGAGGAGGCCCAGGGCAGCGTCTCCTCTCCGACCCAAAGCCCTGCTCAGCCCTTAGTCCCGTTGGCCTGACCTGCCCCCTCAAGAAGCTCAGGCTGCCTTCCTTAGTCCCCACCCTGCGCTCAGCCCTTTGCTGGTGCCCCCCACCCCCACGCCCCCGCCGTGGTGATTCGGCCTCTCCTGTCTAATCCAGGGCTCAGCCTGCCCTGCGGCACCTGGGTATGGGTGGCCCAGCTGAGGTGGGTCCTGGGTGCTGAATACTCATCCCACCACCCCGGGCGTGGAGTCTGCTGACCTCCAACCTCAATTTTTCAGTGAGGAAGAAAGGACCCGCTTCCGGGATCTACTGGCCAGTCCCGCCTACAGAGCCAGCCCCCTGCAGACCATCGGGCAGCAGCTGGCCCGGCAGCTGGACGGCGGTGGCCTGCTCTGACCCGGCCTGGGGTGTGCCGTGAGCTCCAAGGATGCACAGGAGGCTCCAGAGAGGGCCGACTCCTCGCCGTCATCACCTGGATCCTCGGCTCTTGTTAGGGCCGGTGGGCAGCCCCTCCCGCCCCCTATGGAGGGCAAATAAATGCTGCGTGAACTCAGGCAGTGGGACCGTGCTTCCTTCTGTGCCTTGGCTGTCCCGTGAGCAAGACAGTAATTGTTACAAGTCCCGGGTTTGCAGGTTGGGCTGTAGAAACATTGACTTAAACCTTCAATCTGAGCGTGTGGAAGGGGGTGGGTACCTTTCTCAGACCTTCAGGAATGAGATGGGGTTTGTGTGTGCGGGGACCAGCTGACCATGACCGCAGGGGCAGTGGAGGATGTGTGGCTCAGGAGGCTGGGCCCTGGGTCCTCTGCTCGAGGTCCCTGGTCACTGGTTGCTGGAATTGCCTCAGAGCCTTGGCTGGTGTGTGGGTCCCACCCTCAGACGGCTGGATGATTGGACCGATGGCTGCCTCGGGGTTGCATGTGGCCTCCTTCCCGGCATCCACCATGCCTGGCGCATGTACCAGCCCTCAGAGGGACTCAGACCCCATGTGTGCTCCACGCACTGGCTTTCTCCAGGTTTGTCCTGGACAGAGAGGGTGCATGGAGCCCATGTAACATCAGCCAGTGGGGTGAGCCAGGCACAGCAACTGCACCCCTCAAAGTCCTATGCTGCTTGAAGCCAGTGCTGTACAAACGGCGGCTGTGCTGCTTCTGGAATGTTCCTTGTGCAGCGATAAAGCTGGTGCCGGCAGTCTGGGCTGAGGTCATGGTGCTGAGACGGGCCCAGCCCCTCATGCTTCCTTGGGTTCTCGCCGATGACTGGGGTTTTCCAGGGTGCCTGCTTCCAGCGTATCGGAGAGCCGGCTGGCTGGCGGAGATAGCAGGACGCCGGTCTTCCGGGCCTTTCTCTGGTGGATTCCCAAGGCAGCTGGTCCCCTGCTCCTGGGCCTGGGACAGCAGGTCTGCACGAAGAAAGAAGCCTCTTAATTTCAAATCGGAGAGACTCGGCCAAACTGTTTCCTTCTAAAGATGTTCCAATGTTGATTAAAACGACAGTTACATGTATATTCCTGGTGTTGGCCTGTGTTTCTTAAGTTTTTCTTAAGATTGGAGACACCTTACTTGTAAGATTCTTGGTACAAAAACAGTGATTACTTGTGTTTCTGAACCCAAGTGTTTTTCCGGTGCCAGAGGCCTTGGACCATGGGGTCTCCATGGGGCCTCACGATGGGCCTGGAGCCTGATCCCTACTTGTCCCCTGTACCCAAGGGGTGGCCCTGGGAGCCCGGTGGGCTGGGCACTGGCTAGGACCTTCTCTCCAGGGGGGAAACTGAGGCACGGAGGGGGGAGCCCCCCACCCCCTCCCGTGACAGACTGAGTGGTGGCCGGGCTCTGGGAGCTTCGGTGCTTTTCCCGATGCTGTCCTCAGGGCCTCCTGATGCCCTGACCACCGTCACACACTTGTGCTCACCCTCAGTTGAGGTCGGCAGAGAACTCGGGAGGAGTGCCTTGGGAGGAGTGCCTTCTCCCTGCGCTCGTGCCTGGGCTTCTAGCACAGCAGTGATAACTCCCACCTCGGCGTCTCTCCTGGGCTGGGGAGCGGATTCTAATTACATCACAACGTTTAATTAGAGAACCCAGTACCCATCAGCCCTCTGGCTGTCTGGCTCCCTCGGGACCAGCCGTAACCTTCCCTCTGCCTCCTGCAGGTGCCCCCCTCCAACCCCCACCAGCTAATGTGCCCCTCGTGGCCTGTCACCTGGCAGGACCCATCATCAATTTCATCTCATTCATTCAGAGAGACCCCGGTTCTATCCAAGTGTATTTTGGGGCCCAGCTCTGTGGCCAGGGTCAGCCCGAAGCTGAGCCTCCTAGTGGGCCTCAGGGGCTCCAGGATCACGTGCTGCCTGTTCATGTCTTTTGCTTGATGAAAAGACACTATAGCACAGAGGTATGCCCTGCTCCCCACTCCCCTCCCCAGTTTGGGGAGGATCCATATGTGAGGTCAGCTCTGCATCCCCCTGGCAGCCTTTAGACCGAGTCCAGAGCACCTGATTCACAGGCTCCTCAGAAAGCCTACCCTTTACGCATATGGACGTCTTTTCCAAAAATAGTGCTTGCTCCTCAGAATACGGTCTGAGTGTGTCTTTTAGCTCTTCGTTGTGTAGGTGTTAGGCACGTGGAAACCAGAGGGGTTTAAGGCGGTCCTGCGTGTCCAACCTCCAGGTCCAACCCCAGCCCCCACCGAGGAGACCCAGGCATTACCTCTGCCACTGGAGTGTTTCCATATCTCAAAGGCAGGGCTCCTAAGTGACCACAGGCCCCGGATCAAACCGAACAACTTGAACTACAGTGTCTATGGTCTGTCTGCTGCCTCCACGCCTGAGTGTCCCGTCGCTTGGCCGATGTTGGGGTCACTTTGCCATGTTCAAGTCCCTCGGAGCACCTGACTCCGCTCCCATCAGCTGGCTATCTTCGACTCATTTGATTTTTAGGGGTTGCTTCTCAAACATTTGATTTTGTTCTAAAATTACGTAAAGTGTTACATGTATCAGAATGTCAAGCCTACAAAATGAAATGCAAACCTCTAATAGCAGTGCTGGACAGTTAGGAATTGTGGTTTTGTCCTATTCTGGGGGAGTTCCCATTTGAAAACAGCTCATTTCACCTGTAGGGGGTGTCTAGGTTTGCTTCCAAAGCCTGGGGTCGCCCTCCTCAGTGAATAAGGATGGCAGGCCGTGGGTTGGGGGCCAGAGAACCAGGGTCCACCCAATGCCCCATCTGAGGGGCCTGGTCAGTTACTTGGGCACTGGATCCTCGGTTTGTGTAGATGGAAAAAAACGAACAAACAACAAAAAAAAACACTGTTGGATATAAGACTTGGGTGAGTGTACTGGACACCCTGCCATGTCCAGCGCCATGTCCCCAATCCTGGTGCCCAAGCAACCTCACATCCTTATACCGGCCCCTCGGGGATCCTGGGCAGCACAATCCCAAACAGGAATGATGGAAAAGAATGTACTGGGATTAAATGAGGGAGGATGGAGGGAGGATGGAGGTGGGGAGAGAGGGAAGACAGCTCCCTGGGAAGGGTGGCTCCTGTGAGGAAGCTGATGGATCAGGTACCCCACGGTGGCCATACAGCCCACCCCCTCACTGCTGCATGCAGAAGCTCCTGGTTTAGATGAGAGAGCTGTGTTCCGTGACCCCAACCCACACCCCTGGAAACAGCTGTGTGGTGTGTGTGTGAGCACGCGTGTATGTGCGTGCATACCCACATGGGTACGTGGGTGTGGTTGTGTGTGCTCCCTTATGTGTGTATATGTACATGTGTATATGCGCACACCTAAGGGTACCCATGTGTGCAGTTGTACAAGCTCCCATTGTGTGCACACATGTTTCACGCACGTGTGTGTGTGTGTGTGTGTGTGTGCAGGGGTCAACTCAAACAGATAGTAGGAAGGCATTAGCGTTTAAGTGGGTGCTCTGTCTGAATAGGAATGAAGCCTAAGTATAAAGCACTTTTATCGAGAAGAGACGTTGAGCCCAGGGAGGCAGGGGCTGGGACGTGGTGGTGCCACTTGGCGTGGCATTCCTGGGCTCAGGGCGGCCTGCGTCCTCTGCTCCACCTGGGCTCAGGCACCGCCTTATACTTGACCTGCCCACACAAGTGTATGTATATGACGTGTGACACTTTGGGGAAGCTTCCTGAGTCAGCACATGATGCCCCGTGCTTGCGTGGTGAGCGGCAGTGCTTCACACGGTGGCCTGCCCTGGGTCCTGCTAAGAGGACCAACTCCCAGCCGGCAAGAAGTCAACATCAGCCGCGTGGTAGTGTTTGTTACGGCAGCACATCCCAGCACGTGGTGATGGAGACACATCACCTCTGGTTCCCATTGACATGGAGGAATAGTCACTATCCATTCTGAGGGCAGGGGAGGTGCCATCAGCAAGTCAGGCCGGAGGACTGAGAAACAAGAACTTTCTGGAAGAAACATTAAGTCAGGCCTCCCACCCTGGCCCGGCACATGCTGTCCCCTATGCAGGCAGCTCAGAGACAGCCCTTGCTTGCAGGAGCCGTGTGCATGGGCAGACATGGCCCTGCTGCACCAAGGACGATCGGAGCCGGACGTGACCTCAGCCTCCCTGAGGCCAGCAGGCAGCGTGGGGGACGAACGTGCTTCCAGGTGACAATGGTCCAAGCAGAGGAAACGCCGCGACAGCCCATTCAGGAAACACTAGTACAGAACCCGCGGGCCATGAGCCTTCAGGAGGGACCAAACATCTCAGATGTTTTCATTATGTACAGGAGCATAAATAGTACGTGAGCTAAGCACTCACTCCCAGACTGCAGAGAAGAAAAACGAGATAGAGCCCGTGGCTCAAGGAGGCAGGAAGAAGATGTGAGGGAAAATGAGAGAAGTGGCCAGTTTGGCAAAGAGGAAAACGGTAGAACTTAGAATCCATCAAGCCAAGACCTCATGGCCCCTGGGAGTTGCCTGTCGAGGAATCTCATGACCTTATTTTTCTGACCGGGGGGCCGTGAGGAAAGTGGTCCTTGCTCTGCCGGGACCAGCCCTGAGGCCGGAGGACCACAGTCCAGTCTGCCCCTTGCAGCCGGGCAACCCCTCTGTGCCTCACTCAGCCCCCGTACACGGGGGCGGTGACGGGTTCTACAAACGTCATTCCTGGTCGTACAGCATTCGCTGGGAGGAATGCCGTGGGCCTTCCCCTGACACTTGATTTGCTGGCCAGGAGCGCTCTACTCCACTCAGTGATGCTGGGAGAGGGCAGACAGTGGGCACCATTTCTACCAAGGGAGAAGCGTTGGCAGGAAGCAGGAATGGGGATATGTCAAGGGCCTACGCTGCTCAGAGGGGTCGTTTCTCACAGCCAAGTGGTCTCCCAGTGGTGTGGGCAGAGAGCTGGAGGCTCTGACGTCTGAGCATATTATGCCTGAGGGGTCACAGTGGAGCTATGGACCAGGAGGGTTCCCTGTGCACCTACATCCAGGGCCAGCTGGGGTAGGGCTCAGGTGGAGGGGGGAGGGGAGCTGGTGCCCAAGAGTGCCCGGGACAGCCATGCCACGGTGAGTCCCGGGACCCCATCTTTGTTCTGTCCACGAGAGCTGGACAGAGAATCCGTAGGCCTCCTAGCAGCTCCAAAAGCCCAGGGACCCCCACCCTGAAGGAAGCAAGGCCCCTTCTCTCCTCCCTCCCAAGTTTGGGACTTGGTCAGAAGCACCACCCCCTCCCCCTCAGGAGAAAGCAGGGGTCTCTCTCCAGCATTTTGGGGGCAACACTGACTAGGGAACCCCGTGTCTGTGCTTGTGGCTCCTCTCCCAGCTGAGCAAATGGCCCTGAGCACCGCTCTCCTTTGCCTGTGTCCAGCTCAAGGGCCTTGAGCGGAGAGGCCAGCAGCTGCCCGGAGTGCAGGGAAAGTGTTTAGATGAAACTAAAACAAGACTGTCATGTATTAATGATGACTGTAGCACAGAACTGAGTCTTGTAATAATATTTTGGTTCTGTTTCCACTATGCGCACCTAGAAAAATGTGAGCTCGGCCTCAGCCCAGTGAGCGTCACATTCCAGGAGCCTCACGGCATCTCTGCCGTCATTCAAGACCCGACCCCACGCGCCCCAAGCTCCAAAGGCTGCCGGAGCCACTGCTCACCGTGGGACTGAGAGGAGGCAGAGTACAGTCCCGGACGTTAACTGGTGTCGTTAAGAGTGATAAGTGGGTGCCGGGATCTTGACTGAGTATCCAGAACGCTGTCGGCCCCACAGAGTGGGTGTCGTTACTGCTGCATGATACAGATGAGGAAACCGAGGCACGGGGAGCCTGGCAGCCTGCCTGGTTGCCTGCACCTCCTAGTGCAGACCCTCTTGTGCAGCAATGATGCAGGTCCTACGTGTGTCTTGGCCAGATCATGACTGGCCCCGGGGAGACCTACTCCCTCCCAAGGAGCCTTACCTGCCTGCGCGAGGTGGCTGTGTCTTGGCCTGTGTCCCTGAGGATATGTGCTGTAGGTTGGGGGCTGGGGCACCTGCAGAGAAGGAAAGTTAGGGGCCAGCTGCCAAGCATTGTGGGTCGGTGATGGGGATGTTTGCCAATGTAGCCTGCATTCCCATGCATTCCAAACACGATTTTCGTTTATGGGACTTCATTAACAACTTATATTTCTGCCCAATTATTTATTAGGGGTTTAGCCTATCCTATATAATAAAAGCCTAGTCGAAGCCGGTTTGGTAGAGTGGTAGTGTGTCGGTCTGCAGACTGAAAGGTCCCAGGGTTCGATTCCGGTCAAGGGCATGTACATTGGTTGTGGGCACATCCTCGGTAGGGGGTGTGCAAGAGGCAGCTGGTCGATGTTTCTCTCTCATCGACGTTTCTAGCTCTCTATCTCTCTCCCTTCCTCTTTGTAAAAAATCAATAAAATAAAAAATTATATAATAAAAGCCTAATATGCTAAGTGTCCAGTCTACTGGTTAGGCGTTCAAAGTGTAATATGCTAATGATATGCTAAGGTCTCTCAACTGCTCTCTATGATGTGCACTGACCACCAGGGAGCAGACAGTCTACTGGTCAGCCAGTTACTGTGATGTGCACTGGCCATCAGGGGGAAGATGCTTTGACCAGTAGGTTAGCTTGTTGCTGGGGTAGGACCAATCGGGATTGAGCGAGATGGGCCAGACACGCCCTGGAGCCCTCCCATGGTCCCTTCCCAGCTGGCCAACCTCCCAAGTCCCTCTCTAGCCCAGTCATCCACCAGTGGGGTCCCTCAGCCTGGCCTGTGCCTTCTTGCAATACAGGATCCCTCAGGGGATGCTGGAGAGCTGGTTTTGGCCTGATCCCATAAAGAGACTCCGCGGTGCATGAATCAGTTTTTTATAAGTGCACTACAGTGCTGAGACAGCCCACATGCATATGCCTGTATGCATACATGTGTACGTATGTCCCAACATGTACACTGTTTGCATGCGGGTGTTCACACAATGCATACATGTGCCCCTCGTATGCACATGTGTATCTGTGTGCATGTATACACATCAGTGTATGTGCAAATGGGACTCAGGGCTTTTTTTGGTGAGTTTTATTTTTAGAGAGAGAGGATCAGGGAGAGAAACATCAATCAGTTGCCTCCTGTATGCACTCTGAAACCTTGGTATGAACCTGCAACCTTTTCATGTAATGGACGACATCCCAACCCACTGGGCCACCCGGCCAGGGCAGGCCTCTCTTGTTTTTGAACTTGAACTCCTGTGCTCTGGGCGCTCATTTGCTTACGGGGGGTAACCTGCAGAGTAAGCATCTGCAGCGGGCCGATGGCGGGGAAGTCCCGGGGTGTATGTGCATTTTCTCTGAGAGACTCCCCAGTTCCTCCTTCTCCCTGTCGACAGCCCCACCTCAGCCGGGAGAGAGGTCAGAGCGTAATGGCCTCTCCAGCCGCAGGTCCCGGGGCGCCCACAGCCTCTGACTGGCAGGCCGGGCTGAGCCTGTTGAATCAGATGGTGTTTCCAGGATCCAAATAACAATTTCCGGAAGCAGCAGGAACAGCCCGTCTTTCAGAAGAGGAAGGTAAACAAGAAGCTGCCGGCTGCCACACCTAGGACAGCTGGCAGCCACCTCGGTGACCGGGGCCTGGGCTTGGCAGCGCTGCACATGCAAAGGCCCTGCGAACGTCGGCGGCAGACTCGGTGCTGCTGCTGGGCTGGGGCCTAACCGCGGCCAGGCCAGGAGCAGGTGGCCAGGAGGCCTGCTCCCGTCTCGGCTCCACCAGCCTGTCCCCTGGGGCCAGAGGAAGGACAAGCAGGAACAGAGCTGACATCTGGAAAGAGGTGGCCTGGGGCAGAGCTGGGGCCTCATGGAGACCAGAGGACATGCAGCCTCTGCCTCAGGACCTGCTCCTGCTCAGAGGGGCCTCTGCCTCCGCGGTCCCTCCAGCCCGGGCCCTGTGCAGGGCCAGGGGGCCTTGCTCCTCGGATGGGACTGTGGCCTCCTCCCTGGACCTTGCCTTGCTGGTGGCCTCCCAGAGGAGGACGGTGCCTGAGCCCTGTCAGGACGCACCCAGGACAGACATTCTTTAGAAAACGGATTTTTCTAACCTTCAGCCCTGCTGGGGAGACTGGAGGCTCGGCCCACACACAGCTTTGCCTCTTCTTGGAATTGACCTTTGCTCATTTCGCACATGAGCCACAGTTCTGACCAGCAGGCCCGCTCTGCTTCGGCCCCGGGTCTGTGTGCTGAGGCTGCAGCCCTTGGCAGCTGGAAGCCAGCGCTGGAAGCGGAGCCTGGCCCAGCTCTCCCTGGAGCTGCTCCTGTGTGGGCCCAGGTGGCAGCGATGGGGAGGGATGAGGGAAGGGTCCGGGAAGGTCCTGCAAACCGCTTTGCACTGAGCCCCAGGCTGGGAGGACCTCCTTGTCCGCGGAGTCAGTCAGTGAGGGGCTGCTGCCTGGTGCTGACTGCTGGCATTAGTCCGTACCCCCACCCCCTCCTGGCCTTTGACTCCCACGCTCACCTGGCATCTGGTCAAGGCCCCAGCTCCCACTTAACTCTGGTGGTCCGGGCCCAAGGTCCTGATCCCCTGGGGCTTGGGTGGGGACCGGAATCCAGATTTGAACCCCTCTTCCCAGTGAGACTCACGTGCAGCTGCATTAGAAGCCTCCTAAGCCAGGGGAGGGGAGGGAAATGCGCCCAAGTGGTGCTCCTGGGGGAGGTGACTGTGAGCCCGGGAAGGGCTGATGCCAGAGCGGGGCCTGTGGAGGTCTCCCAGCCTCCAGTGCCACTCCGGGTTCACTCTCTGTGAGTCACATGGTCCCCGAAGCCCCTTTGAGCACAGGCCCTGTGGAGCCCAGCAGCTGGCCTCGTTGAGGGCGGCATCACAAGTGTGGCACATTCAGAGAAACACCTTTATTTTTAGGCTGTGCTTGCAGCTTTGCTGGGGTGTGGACTGAGGCGGCACTGCTGCAGGAGGCTGAGGGAGCTGTCCCTGTGGTACCCCCGGTGCTGACTGTCCCCTCCCTGCCTTTCCCCTCAGCTCAGGAATCTCCCTGACGACCCTAGGGTCATCTGCTCCTTGAGGTCAGGCAGTCCCCTCAGCCTGGCCTAGCCCATGGGGGGAGGGCTATTTGACAATCAGACAAAACCCCTCATTCCCTGCAGGACACACCAAACACTCTCCTTCCATGCACAGGGCTGGGCCACCAGGGAACTGCTGGCCTCTGCTCGCCGCAGTCACCTCCAGTCACCTCGCTTCTGTCATGCACCACCCTGGTGCCCTGGGACCCAGGCCACTGAGCCTGCAGGGAGGGGCCAAGTCGACCAGGCCTGGGAAGCTGGGGAGAGACAGGAGGTCCACACCAGGAAGTCCAGCTCCAGTTCCTGCATCGGCTCCCTGTTCCAGCCGGCCCCTCCTGCTGCTGGGGAGGGCTTGGGAACAGGGATGGGGTGAGCAGCTGGAGTGCTGTTTTGTGCATAGATGGGTGCTTCTTGGAGACGCCTTTGGCTTCTGGGCACACAGGCTCTCTTGGGTGACGGGAGCTACCAAAGGTGCTGTAGAAGCTCTAAGTGTGCAGAGGATGGCACAGCCAGGCCAAGGTCTGTGGTGCCGCCCAGCTGTCCCCAAATTCCCAAATGGCTAAATGGTGTAAGATACAGCAACCTCGGGTTCCTTCTGTTTCTTAAGAAGAGAATCGGGCTCCTCGGCTCTTTTTGTCTGCCTTTTGCCAGAGTTCACAGCTGTCTTCATTGGTGCAGGTGGCTGTGACAGATACCACAGACCAGGCATGCAGACTGGGACCTCACAGCAGATGGCTCTTGTCTCCCAGTCTGGAGGCTGGACGTCTAAGATCCAGGGTTCAGCAGGGCTGGTTCCTCTCCCTGGGGTGTAGACACGTCTTCTCCCTGTGTTCTCAGGCGGTTGTCCTGTGTGTGTCTGTGTCCTGATCTCTGCTCCTAAGGACACCAGTCAGATTGGATCACCCTAAAGACCACATTTTGCCTTAATCACTCTGTAAAGACTGTGTCCAAATATAGTCACGTTCTGAGGTGCTGGGGCCCAGGGTTTCCACATAGGATTTTGGGGAACACAGCTCAGCCCATAAGAGGGGCGTTGGCAGACTTATGTTTGGAGGCCTCTGGCGGCCCACCCACCTGGTCACTGGCATCTCTTTGTGGATGAAATGAGGGGACGGAAGTGTCACTTCTGGGCAGGGGCATGAGGGCCTGGTTCCTTCTGGTTCTTTCTGCTGCCCGCATGTGTCAGGTGGTCGTGCTCTGGCCACCTGGGTCTGGAGAGAGTCCCCAGCCAGCCATGCAGGCAGGGAGCAAGTTCAAGTGCGACCCAGCCCACCTTGACTGACTCGGGGATTGAGGCAGCGGGGTCGGGAGGATGGGGGCATGGCTCCACCTGGCACTGGGGCCCAGAGGCACCAGGGTTTTCAAACTGAAGGGCATGAAACACTATCTCCCTCAGGGGTGCGGGGAGCTTTGGACTAACATGGTCTGGACTTCACCGTCTTCTCTCTCCGAAAGTTTTTTGGCCAGTGGATAGCTGTGTGAAATTTTTTCCAGGCCAGGATAATCTCCAGTTATTCTATGATATTTGCAAACTCTGCAATAGCAAACAGATCTTTTCTGTGATGTTTTCCAAGAAATACACTCTCTCCAAGCAGCCTAGCCACTTTCTTGCAATGCTGCAGAGAGCAGGGGACCCTCTGTCCGGCTCACCTGGCATCAGCACTGAGGGCGCAGTGCTGGGGGTGTGAGCCCCCTGGCACAAAACACCAGCCCGAGGGTGATTTTACAGTTCCCTCCCAAGAACTCAGAGGTACCGATTTCACCTTTGTGCAAATAAAGGGCTCGTTCTGGTGATCATCCCCTAATAAAGAGACTCCCTGTCCTGGTAATTTAATTCCTGGTATATATATATAAAAAATCTTAGAGAATTAGGCATGAGAGACACCCTTTAAGATAGTGTGAAAATCCACCGTGAGCAGTTGGCCCGCATCACAGCCACAGGGCGCATCCGGCTCAGACGCAGGCCAGGAGTTGCAGCGATGCCATCAGCCAGGACAAATGACGGATGAGTCATCGCTGCAGGCTGGATCCCTGCGAATTCCAAATGCCCAAGAGAACTGGCTGAGAAACACGACTAACGCACAAGGTCAGCAGGATGCTTTTACAAAAGTTTAAGCAGCCTCTTTCCTCTCCAGTCGAGTGTCCCGGCCCCATCGGGCCCACCAAGGCAGTCTCCTCACCCACAAGTGGGATCTCTGGCCATCCCCACCACACTGTTGTGGGGTCCCACAAGGTGACAGGTGTTACCCTCCATCCTGCTGTAGCCCCCTGTTGACAAAATGAGACTGAGGAGAGATGAGAGGCTGTGGTGGGGGCCAGGAGTATAGGGCTGGGACTGGCGGCTAAGGCTTCTGTCTGCATCCTCCTGCAACCAGAGAGATGCCCTTCGGGGCAGGTGGGAACTTCCAGGGCACGACCGGAGGCAGAAAAGAAAGGGGTCACAGATAGGGCTGGCACGTGGTGGATTATGGAGGCTGCCCTGTCTGCGTTCGTGCCAGAAAGAATAGAATTTATAGAAATCAAGAAAGTTAGTTATGACCCAAAAGGAAGATAAGACAACCAAGGAACTCTATGCCCAGATACTTAAGAGTCAAAGGGATGGTTTCTTAAAACATGGGGATTTGAAGTCCTCTTGTACAATTTCCTGGGAGCGGGAGCTAGGGCTTGGGTTCCAGGCTGACTGCCCAGCCCCAAGGACCTGGCCAACTTCCTGCCTCTCTCCTTCCATTCTTTCTTGAAGGGATGAACCATAGTCCTGGGGTCCCAGTTCTCATGCCTCCTAAACTGGTAGATATCCCACCAGGTGTCCAGTGTAAAGCCACAGCCCACATGGACTCTGGTTCAAAGACTTGGAGAAAGGGCAGACATGCAAATTAATATACAAGGGAAGAAATATAAATTTGGAAATTATGGGGAAAGCCAGTCGTGAGCTTGGGACAAGGGGCCAAGTTCCACTGAGTCTCCTTTCCCATCCGCTTTTTGTTTATAGAATACACAATTGCCTTTTAGAAATACAAACAGACATATCAAAGGTGATGTTTAGTAAACAGCAAAGAGATCATCAAGTTTGGGGGATTGCCTTGGGCTGATGAGTCAGCAGCAGGTAATATAATGCAGGTATTCATCCCCGTGAATATCAGCCCCGGTCAGCCTTCTGATCAGGCTTCTCAAATTTGTATTAATTCCTGTTGATCTTGGCTCCTGGCAGTCCAGGACTGAGGTCAGGTTCTCCAGGTACAGGCACAGTTACCAAGAGTCAGGAGGTACCCAGCCTACCACCTTCCTCACCCAGAGAACTGACTTGTAGAATTTCCTGCAGGAATACACTCACCTCACCACACTGTAAACACAGCATCCTTAGAATCAGAAATCGATAGCAGATGAGAGTGAATTAGGCCTTGGAGGGCGGAGGAGAGGGCTGGGAGCCTGCCAGACACTGCTGCTGCTGTAGCAGGGTGTCTGGGCTCTTGCTTGGCACAAGGGTGTCCGGGGTCAGGATGGGGTCAGCTGCTCCTTGAGAGCCACAGGAGAAGACCAGCTCTGTGGTCCCCTCTGTGCCCCTGGGCGAGCCGCCACATGCTGCCCATCAGCCTGGGTATATAGGTGGATTGCTCCCTCGATGTCAGGCATAGCACCCACCCGCTGGGACCACAGAGCACAGGGGCCTGGCCTGTCATTGGTGCATCCCTTTAATCATAGTTACCTACTAGTACTTAAAAAAAAATGTCTCTTATGGCATTTTTAAAAATTTAAGTATAATCTTTAAATTCACCTGAATGTATATGGTTCAGCGTCATTTAGAACATTCACACACAGGTACGCAGCCATCACCACTCTCATTCCAGAGCTTTTTCATCACCCCAAATAGAAACCCTGTACCCATTAGAAGTCCCTCCCCGGTGTCTTCTTCTTCTAAGTCCCTTAACCACGAATCTCTTGTCTGTCTCCGTGGATTTCTCTATTCTGGTTATTTTACACGAATGCACTCATATAGTATGTGATCTTTTGTGTAGAGTTTCTTTCACTGAGCAAGTTTCTGAGACTCATGCATGTTGTAACATGTCAGCACTTTCCTTTTCACGACTGTGTAAGATCCCATTGCATGGATAGGCCATCTTATGTTTATCCATTCATCAATAGGGACCCTTGGGTTCATTTCACCTTTTCACTTTTATGCGTAACGCTGCAACAAAAATGTTTTGTGTGGACATTTTCATTCTTTTGGGTGTATGCCTCAGAGTGGAATTACTGGCTCATATGGGAACTGTTAACTCTTGGAGTTTACAAATGGGGAAAAAAAACAAAAAAACATTTCCAGTGCCTTTTATATTTACCTCTGAGTTACCTGTACTAAAAATGCTCTACATTTCTTCCTGCTGATTCTCGTTACCAGGTGGTGTCCTTTCATTTCAGCTTAAAGGCCACTGTTTAATATTTCTTACAGGGCAGGTTTGCTAGCAATGAATTCTCTCGGGTTTTGTTTAATTTTGTTCATTTCATTAAAAGTTTTATATGTTTTCATTTTATATATTAACAGTGAAAATATAAGTAAAATAATAATTTTATTGTTATATTTTGTAATTTGTTTCCCCTTAATTTTTTTCATTTCTGAAGAACAGTTTTACATATAGAAGTCTTAGTTGACAGTCTTATCTTTCTGTACCTTGAATATGGCTTCCCACTGTCTTCTGGCCTCAATGGCTGATGAGAAATCAGCTTTTGATCTTATTCATGATCCCTTATATGTAATGAGTCACTTCTCTCTTGCTATTTTAAGATCTCTGTCTTTGACTTCTCGTAGGTATGAATTAATGTGTCTAGGTATGAATTAATTTGTATTTATCCTTTTTGGAGTTTGTTGAGCTTCTACAATGTATAGATTAATGTTTTTCATCAAATTTGGGGAAATATTGGCCATTATTTTTTCAAATATTATTTGTGGTCCTTTTAAAAATTTATTTCTGGGGCCCTGTTATGTGTACTTTGGTCTGCTTTGTGGTGTTCCACAGGTCTGGACTCTGCTCATTGTTCCTTGTTATGTGTTTGTTCTGTTCCTCAGACTGGGTAGGCCGACCTTTCTTCAAGTTGGTAGTTTCTTTCTTCTGCTCACTCAGGTATGCTAATGAGAACTCACTGAATTTTTGCCACTGTTCTCTTTGCTTTTATGAATAAGAGGCTCTTTTGATGTTTGTATTCTGCCATTTTACGGATGTCATTATTCAGAATTTTAAAAACAGCTTTATAGATATAAAATTGACATATAATGAACTACACATTTAAAGTACACAATTTGACAAGTTTGACACATGTATACACCCATGAAACCATCATCACAATAAAAATAATGACATTTCCATCACCCCCAAAATCTCCTTGTGCCCCTCTATGATCCCTCCCTCTGCCCTCAGTACCGTCCCTTATCTCCAGACAACTACCCATCTGCTTTCTGTCACAGTATATTAGTTTGCATTGCTACAGTCTGATGTAAGTGGAGTCATCCTGTCCCTCAGCATCATTACCTTGAGATCCATCTATGTTGCTGGTGACTCCATGTTTCACTCCTATTGATTGCCGATTAGCATTCCACTGTATGGATACACTACTGTTTGTTTACCCATTGCCCCGTTGGTGCACATTTGGATTGCTTTTAGTTTTTGGCTTTTACAGATACAATTGCTATGGACATTTATGTACAAGTCTTTCTTTGGATGTGTGCCTTCATTTACCTTAGGGAGTGAAATGGCTGGATCATATGGGAGATATATGTTTTAACTTTTTAAGAAACTGCCACACTGCTGTTGAAAGATGTACATTCTCACCAGCAGTGTATAAATGGCTCCACATCCTCACCAATGAGGCTGTCATTTTTAGCCGTTCTAGTAGGCAAACAGTGGTATCTTACTGTGGTTTTAATTTCCTTGATGACTAATGATATTGAGCATTCTTTGGTGTTTTAATTTATTACATTGGTATCTTCTTTGGTAAATTGTATATTCAAATTCTTTGCTCATTTTTGAAAGGGGTTATTACTTTTCTTTTTATTATTGAGTTTTGAGAATTCTTTATATGTTCTGGATTCAATTTTTATCAGATATATAGTTTCTAAATTTTTTTTTCCAGTTTGTAGTGTGTCTTTTATTCTTTTACTAGAGACTTTTGAAAAGCTGAAGTTTTAGCCCTGGCCAGGTGGCTCAGTTGGTTGGAGTTTCATCCCATACATCAAATGGTCATGGGTTCAATTCCCAGTCAGGGCACATAACTGGATTGCAACCGATTGATGTTTCTCTGTGTGTGTCTCCATTCCCCTCTCTCTAAAAAAAAAAAAATCAAAAAAAAAATCAATGAACATGTCTTTGGGGGAGGATTAAAACTTTTTAAAAAAGAGCAGAAGTTTCAAATTTGGATTAAATCTAGTTTATCAGTTTGTTCTTTTAAGGATCATACTTTTGGTATTGAATCTAAGAAATCTTTGTCTAACCCAAAGTCACAAAGATTTCCTCCTATTTTTTTTCTTCTAGAAGGAATAAAAAACTACAGTAGGTTTTACATTTAGACAGGTGGTCCATTTTGAGTCGATATTTGCATATGGTACAGGGTGTAGACAAGTGTTTATTTTTCCTCATATGGCTAGCCAGTTGTTCCTACAGCATTCGTTAAAAAGACTCCTATGGCTGGAATAGCTCAGTTGGTTGGAGCGTCGTCCCATACACTGAAAAGTTGCTGTTTTGATTCCCAGTTAGGGCATGGTTGGATCCCCTGTTCCAGTGCATTGGGAGGCAACTGATCCATGTGTCTCTCTCACATTGATCTTTCTCTCTCTCTCTCTCTCTCTCTCTCTCTCTCTCTTTTTCTCTCTCTCTCTCTTCCTCTCCCTTCCTCTCTCAACAAAGGAAACATAAATTAGAGAATAAAAGTCTCCCCTTTCTCCACTGGACTGACTTGGAAGTTACAGCTCAATTTGGGAAGAACTGATATCGTAAGAATGTTGAATGATCCAACCCATACAGACACAAAAATTTTCTTTTTCTTCTTTTTTTTTTTAGGTTTTCTTTAATTTTTTTTCAGCAGTGTTGTTTCACGTGTAGAAATCTTATGCATCTTTTGTATGATTCATCCTTCAACATTTCACTTTTTAGTTAATTATAAATGGCATTGTTCTTTTCCATTTTCAGTTGTTCATTGCTAGTCTATAGGAATACAGTCATTTTGTATATTGATCTTGATCCTGTAAAGCTGTTAAACTCACTCATTAGCTCTAGTTGCTTTTTTGTAGATTCCATTAAATTTTTTGCAGAGACGAAAATGTCATCTGCAAATAAAGATCGTTTTATCTCTTCCTTTCCAATCACAGTGCTTTTTCTTCTTTCCTTCCTTCCTTATCGCCCTGGCTAGGATACTAAAGGGAAGTGGAGAGAGCAGACATCCTTCTCTGGTTCCTGATCGTAGACAGAGAGCATTCAGTCTCACTAGTCAGGAGTCTTTTTGTAAACACCCTTTATCAAGTGGAGGAAGTTCCCTTCTATTTCTAGTTTGCTGAGAATTTTTATCAGGATGAATGTTGGATTTTTGTCATGTGCTTTTCCTGTGTCTACTGAGATTATTGTATGGTTTTTCTTTTAGCTTGTTAACATGGTGAATTCTGTTGATTGAATTTGGAATGTTCAATCAACCCTGAAATTCTTGGGCTAAAAGTTCACTTGTTCTGATGTCTTATCTTGTTTGCATATTGCTGGATTCCATTTAACACGTGTTTATTTAGAATTTTATTTACGTCATGAGAGGTATCCGTCTGCATTTTTCTCTTATAATTTTGTGTCAGGAAAATGTTGGTCTCATAGGATGACGTGGGAATTCTTTCTTCCTTTCCAATTCGGTGAAAGTGTTTATGTGGGATTGCTACTAGTTCTTCCTTGACTGTCTGATGGAATTCCCCAGGGCAGGCATGTAGGCCTGGGGTTGTCTTCCTGGGAAGGTTTTTAACTGGGTTTGCTGATGGTCCTCTGCTGCTTAGTCGGAGAAACTCTGCTTCTGCCTGAGTGCACCATGCTTCTCTCTGGTTCTCCATCTTGCAAACTGTAACTGCCTTGGTATCCCCGATTCTCAGCATCCCCAACTCAGGAAGTCCACTAGGCCCCCCTCCCTGCCCAGGCTGGGGGACTCACCTCCTCTGTTCCCTTCTCTCAGGCTTCCTGGTGTCCAGCACCTTGAAAACCCTGGTTTCACATGTTTTGTCTGTTCTTTGGCAGGAAAATAAATCCAATACCTGCCACTCCATCCTGGCTGAAAGTAGGAGTATTCCTGAGCACAGCAGTGATGCATTTGTCTGAGAGCTCTGAGGCAAAATGTATCTTTCTTTGTCTTTTGTGGACAGGATGCATGACCTCAGCCTGTCTCCTAGGAGTCAGCTGTCCCCTAGGGAGGCCAAGAGGCCAGATGTTGAGGGATTGGCCACAGATGGCCTCGCCCGCAGGGCAGCTGGCCTCAGGCCAGTGGCTCCCCGAAGACGCTCTGGCCAGGAGCAGGCCGCCAGTGCCAGCACATGCTCTCTGTTCAAATTAAGTATCTCCATCCATTTGCTTGATGTGAATCTTAAATGTAAGCAGTGGGCCTGCTTTACAGTGAATTATTCATCAAGAAATGGATGAAGCCTCCCAGGAGATCAATACTTGGGTTCTGAGTTTTTATTTTCCTAAAAGGATCGCTAATTGCTGGCAAGCAGGGCCTGCAAGGAACCACTGAGGGATCCTGGGAGAAGCTTTGAGCTGCAGCCCGGGACCAGCTAGGGTTTGGGGTGACTGCCCCCTGGAACTGTGGGCACCAAGGGGAGGTGTTGTATGTCATGGGGTGCATTTCTGGCTAGATAATCAGACCTTCCACTCTGGGGGGCTGTCGGGGTCAGGTTGGCTGGGCCCTGCTGACACAGCTCAGCAGCTGATGGGTGACAGTGGGAAGGACAGTCATGGGAACCTGCCCTCCGTTTCAGGTGGGACCGCTGGACCTTCCAGGTGAGTCAGGGAGTGGGGAACCCCATGGCCAGGCGGAGATGGGCCTTTGTGAAGTCCCTTGGGCTGGGCTGGAGGCCCCGCCTTGTCTGTGTGGGAGGATGGCCAGTTAGCGGGCAAGCAGCTCCAGCGTCCACTGCAGCCCCCACGTCATGGGTGAAGGCAGAGCCACAGGCTCCGCAGAGGGGCACCCAGTCCTTGTGAAAGCCAGGGCAGGGCCAGGATTCCCTCCTCCCCAACCCCAAGGTATTATCAGTCGCCTTGCTCCCCTTTTTATTACAAAATGCGTGCGCATTCCTTTTAGAAACTTGAGAAAGTACAGATTGGCCAAAGGAAGACAATAAAACTCTTCGGTATGCCAACCACTCAGACAGAATCCCCTGATATTTGCTTTATCACGTGGCATTCCAGATATGTGTGGACCACACTGTTATGTCATCTGGCACCATCTCCTCACTTCATGACATGAGCATCTATCTGTCCATCTACACTCCTGCCGTTGTAATGGGAGGCTCCATTCTCCGTCGGGTGCGTGTCCCTGAGTCTGTGTGACCCAGCCCCGTGGCCACACACTCGGTTTCTCACTCTGTGAATCCTGCAGGTCTTGTATCTGCTTGACCTGTCACTGGGGATCCCCATTCTCAGAGGTGGGTGTGCTGGACCACTCCTCCTGGAGGTGGATCAGGGATGGTCATGTGGCCTGAGCCCAGCCATCAGAATCCTCCTGGGAGAGAGGTGCCCGCTGTTCCTGGAGCATGCCAACCATGGGGGCACCTCTGGGCCACCATGGAGGGAGAGACACCCTGAGTGTGAGGGGACAGGGCCTGGCGACTTCGCAGGGCCCAAATCCGAGTCCCCGTTGTGTTGCTGTGGCAGCTGCCAAGGGCACTTGTTTGTTGTCTGAGCTGGCAGGAGACACACCCAGCGTGGACCTGGGTCTGCAGTCGGAAGCATGAGGACTCATGTAAGGTGGTACAGGCGTGGGGTGTTGCATATGGAAGCGCCGAAGGGGTCCTGGCAAGGGGGGCTCCTCGGCCCCAGGTCGTGGCAGAGTGCGCCTCCTGCCACATCGCTGGGCCTTGGACTCGGCCCAGGGGCTTACCAAGGAATGTTCTCTTGGCCGTTTCCCGGAGCCTCACACTCCTATCTTCCCAGCTCCGCTCAGGCGTTTGAGGGGGGAGATAACACGGCCACGAGGGAGAAGTCCCTTCAGAGGACATCAGGGGTCCCAGCTGACGGGGTGGGAGTGCCCCTCAGGGTGGGAAGCAGGTGCTCTTCGGGGTGGGAAGCAGGTGCTCTTCAGGGTGGGAAGCAGGTGCTCTTCCCTAAAGCAAGGCCAGGGCAAGAAGCCGGAGCCCAGAACGAGGTCAGGCCCACCCTGTGGACAGCCTTCCCCCAAGTCCCTTACTGTTCCCCATCACAGGCCACCCTCTGGAGGCAGCCGGGGCAGCGAGAGTGGGGCCTGACCTTCCTTCCCAGTCTGTGGCCCCTCATCTCTGGGCCTCGGGGTCTGCCTGTGAGAGGAAGCCCCAGGCAGAGTCTCCATCAGAGGTTGAATACCATTTTCTCCTTTTGGTAATGGCCCCATCTCCCACTGAGCCCACCCAGTCAACCACAGGAACCCCAAGTTCTACAAACAAAAGGCTGTGCAGCTCCAGCCCTGGGCGGCCTTGGGCCCCGCCCCCAGGGTGAGAAGTGGACAGCTAACTTTGCACATGGCCCCTGAGAGGACTGAGGCAGAAATGCTGGGGGCCCCTCCTCTGACCGTCCAGCTGGGCCTTTGGCTGCGCCTGGCCAGGCTGTGGCCCTGCCCCCTTCTTGGCAGCGCTGGGCCTGAGTTGCTTCATCCTGACCGCCTTGGGGTCACAGGTCTCCAGGGCCAGCCCTGAGCCCCTGGCAGCCTCTGAGCCGGGGGTAGGGGTGTTGTGGGGGCTCAGCCTTCCTTCGTGTGGCAACAGGGGGCTGCCCTGGGCAGTCGGCAGTCACTGCACCGTGACCTGGCGAAACCCGGAGCCAGGAGGAAGACAGCGTGGGGCTGGGGAGCATGGATCCAGGTGGGAGGGGGGCAGGAGGGATGGAGGGATGGCAGCTGCCGGGGACAGGGGCCAGGCAGGCACCGTGCGTTTTCTCCTTGGTGCCGTTCGCACTTTTACGCCCATGTGCTGGTTTGGCTTTGACACACTCAAGTACAGTAAAAGCAAACACCACAGAAGGCCCACCGCCAGGAGCTGTGCTATGCCCGAGACCCACCTCAGGGTGCCGGGCCCCATGAGCCTCCTGTCCTGTCCCCCGTGAGCCTCCTGTCCTGTCCCCCGTGAGCCTCCTGTCCTGTCCCCCATGAACCTCCTGTCCTGTCCCCCGTGAGCCTCCTGTCCTGTCCCCCGTGAGCCTCCTGTCCTGTCCCCCGTGAGCCTCCTGTCCTGTCCCCCGTGAGCCTCCTGTCCTGTCCCCCGTGAGCCTCCTGTCCTGTCCCCCGTGAGCCTCCTGTCCTGTCCCCCGTGAGCCTCCTGTCCTGTCCCCCGTGAGCCTCCTGTCCTGTCCCCCGTGAGCCTCCTGTCCTGTCCCCCACCGGGGCTCAGGCTGCAGCTCGTCAGCGGACCCTTCATGGTCAGATAAGCGTCAGTGGCTCCATGTGACGTGATGGGAACAGAGCAGCAGCGTGTGAGGGGTGGGTTGGGTGGGGCCCAGCCCCCAGGGGACCCCCTTCTGCCTGTGAGTTGGGCCTGGACGTGGAAGTTCGAGCTCCCTCCAGCCTCCAGCCCCCGCGCGTCCCCAGGGCCGGTCCCTGCGTGGGCGCGGGCAGTGCCAAAGTCAGCAGCGGGCCCGGAAGGCAAGCGCGCCGGCCTTATCTGGGACTGTTTTCCCGGAGGCTCGCTGGAAACGCTCACCCCGGCCGATACTGGACATTCCCAGACAGTTTTTGGGCCCCTGGCCCCTGGCATCCTGGTGGGCGGTGCTGGGAAGAGGGCCGGGCTCCGGCTCCCACAGGCCCAGCTCTGTCACCGCTGCTGCCATTGGTCACTGCTCTGTTTTTGTGGGCAGCACAGCCAGGGGCTCCGTTCCCACCCTGTGCCCCGGCCCCCCAGCTCCCCGGCTGGCCTGAGGAGCCTTGTGCAGGGGCCACCGCTGCCTGGACAGGCGGGGGACGGCTCGGAGGAGAGAGCGGCTGGCGGGAGCTCCCACGGGCCTGGGGAGTGGGGCCGGCCGGCCCGGCGCTCAGGCAGCTGGGCGTCTGGCAGAGGCTGGGCAGTGCTCTGCAGCTCCTTCCCCTCCCTGGATTCCATGGAGGGAGAGATTAAGCCGCTGGCGTTGGAGGGAGGCAGGGACGGTGGGAGGCAGGGACAGTGGCCTCATGCACTCTGTGGTGCCTTTATGAAAAGGAGTCTGAGGTCCTAGTGGGACCTAGGATGACATCGGGAAAAATCCTCAGGGAAAACACAGCCCTGGGAGGTGCTCTGGACAGGAAGACCTAGTAAAACAGAAACACGCTCTCTTCCAAAGCGCAATTTAGCCGCTCTTTGGGGCTGGTCTGTAACTCGCTCCTGGGACCGGCCTTCATCCTCATCCCGGCCCAGCCTGTGGGCAGTCGTCCTGTGATGTCAGCAGGGCTGTGGGCACATGCTGCCACCACAGGGCGGGCTGTCTCCCTGTGGGGCGGGTGTGGTCCCCGAGGTGTTTGCAGCAGGCAGCCCTATTCTCAAAGGCTGTGGATGGCTGAGGGTGGGGGAACCCAGGGCTTAAAAGGCCACCGTTCCTGCCAGTCCCTGCCCTGGAGCTGGTGCTTTCTATGGCCCCATTTGTGGGTCACTGGCAGGGAGCCTGGGGGGCCCAGGCTAGGGGTTGGGGACTGCCCTGCCCCACGGCTCCTGGCAGGTATGTTTGGGCTGGGCTGTTTGGAGGGGGGGGGGAGAGGCTGAGAAAGTAGCTCAGGGAGGGGGTCCCGGGCGAGCAGAGAGTCCCCGAGCAGAGGTCAGCTGGTGAGCCTCCCGCTGGTCAGTCCCAACTCCAGATCGACTCTACGTTTCCTGCCACACTGAACAAGCCGAACAAGCCGGAGCCAGTGGCCCAGACAGCCCCCTGGGCTGACAAGGAGGTGTGGGCAGGCAGCTCCAGCAGAACCACTTCCCTAACTCCTCCTGCTGCTGAGGCTGCTGTGTCCTTGGCTCGCACTCTCTCCTCCATCTTTCAGCTGCCACCTGGGCGAGCCCTCTCCTGCCTCCCTCCTCCATCTCAGCACCTCCACCATCGCGGATCTGCTCCCGCCAAGGTCTGCTGATGGCAGCCTGCCCTCCCCTTGGCCATAGCTTCCAGGACCTGGGACGATGCTGTCTCGGGGCCACTATTCTGCTGACTCCCTTCCTCAGGGCTCTGCGCTGGGGCTGCCTGGGACCCGGGAGTGCCGGCCTTGGGACTGAGACCTCTGAGGTGTCCTGGCCATCGGGAGGGGCTGAGACCTCACCCATGGGCCCCAGGGTGCTGGGCCAGAGGAGAGGCCTTGACAAGAGCGCAGCGGCCGCACCGGCGCCTCCGGGAGTGAGGGCCCTCTCCAGCCCGCGTCAGATGGCCCGCGTGCTTGTCTGTCCCTGGAGCGCAGCTTCTCAAGGTGTGCGGGTCTCCTGGGCCGCAGGCGGATCTGATGGGGGGTCCGGGGTGCTGGGAGGCAGCGTTTCTAACCAGCGCCCCGTGGTGCCGGTGCTGTTGCAGGAAGCCTCGCTGCGAGCAGGCAGGGGTGGAGCAGGCGAGGCAGCCAGGTGCGCCCAGGAAGCTCGGCGGTCAGAACCAAGGACAGCCTCCACGCGGTCCAGAGCGTGTCTGAGACTTGGCCTCGGGCCGGCTGGCCGCTCTGAGCCTGCACATCCGCCGTCAGCAGTTCTGCTCCGGAGCCTCTCCTGAAGCTGGGACAGGGACGTGCTCCCAGCGGTGCCATTGCAGTAGCTGGACCTTGGAAACAGCCTACCGACAGAGAAACCAAACACTGGCTACAGAGCCCACCCACTGCCATCAGCCCCTCCCAGGCCAAGCCACCTCTGCTCTGCCCTTGACCCCTGACCCCCTGCCATCCTGGGTACAACAGCCAGAGAGGCCCCTTCCCAGGGCTGCTACTTCCCAGGAGAACCTGCCCCATCACCTCCCAACCCTTTCGACCTCGCACCCCCACTCCGGCCTCACTCCCGCCCGCCAAGCACCTGCGGCACCTGGTAACCCTCCTTCAGCTGTCTGCTCACATGTGAACTCACAGGTGCTCTTCCCGGGCCCCCACCCAGCCCAGGCCCCAGCCCGGCCCTCCCTGCGCCCCTGGCTGCCTCAGCGGCTCCACCTTCTCCAAACACTTCCTCCAGCCACCGGTCTGCTCACGCACTGTCTGTCTCTGGCCCCTGAAGTCCTCCGGGCGGGAACCTGGATGACTCGGCACATAGCAGTCGGCATCGCACGGAGCGTTACCCTGAAGCCCAGGGCACCGCCTGGACACCGCGTGTTCTGACAGAGCCGATGACAAAACGTGATGCTGATGGGATGTGGCATCGGCCTTGACCGTCACGTGGATGCCAACCTTGGCATAGAGAGAAGGCCACACACCTGTGGCTCATGGAGACACGCGTGTGCAAAGGAAACAGCGAGGGGCTGGCAGGTCACCGAGGGGCCACAGGTCACGTGCCCAGCAAGAGGGGACAGGAGACAGGGACAATGAGACAATGAGGCGGGGACCCAAGGCTGGCCAGTGTGAGCATCTGGGCTCCTGCGGTGAAAGGTGAGAAGGCGACGTGAGAGATGCAACAGTCTGCACTGCCCGCTGGGGATGGCTGATGCCCAGACAGGAGAGACGCAGGGGTCACCGTGATGGCCCGTGAGGTCAGGTCCATCTGCACCGCCTCACAGTCTCTGAAGTACACGGAGAGCCCAGACCCGCTCCCCACCCCGTCCTCACTGGAGGAGGGCTCCGCCTGCCTCCTCCTGCCCTGTTTTGGCGGGGGGTGGGGTGGGGTGGGGGGGTTGGGCGGGAGGGGCACTGAGGCTGGGGCTGGGGAGAGTGTGATTTTCCAGGCACACTTAAAGAGGACTCTTGGAGGCTCCCACTCCTGATTTCTGAGGACAGACGCACGGATCATGGGACAGGACAGAGTTCAGAAATCAACGCTCACATCTATGTCACGTGATTTTTGACAAGGACGTCAGGACCATTCAGAGGGGGAAGGACAGTCCCTTCAATGACGCTGCAGGGAGAACGGGAGGCTCCCGTGGAAAAGTGAGGTTGGATCCTTCCCTAATATTGATACAAAAATGAACTGAACACGGACCCAGACCTACATGTAAGAAATAAAACCCGGAGGAAGCACAGGGGGAAGCTTCCTGACATTGCACTTGGCGCAGGCAGAGGAAACAGAGACCAACGAGGTGCAGAGTCTGCAAGATACCCAGAGCTGAAGCCCGGTGTCTGTGCACTCACGGTCTCTGTGCTCAGCCCTCCCGTGGGGAAGTCTGTTCTCGCTGTGCATGCCAAGGCCAGATGCCACATGGGTCCCTGGGGTCTGTGTGTTGGTCCTTGGCCACTAGGATGAGCCCCAGTGGGGACTGTGCGCAGCTAAGCCCACCTCACCAGACAGGGCAGCAGGGAGCTGTGATGCCTGCAGCACCGAGCAGAGCAGCGCCGGGAGCGTGAGCATCACGGGGCAGTGCTGGCGACGGCTGGCAGCTTGTGACCTAAGTTCCCCGGGGAGAGGCGGGCTGTGTCCCAGAAGCAGCACGTGCGGGCCAATGTGCGGAGTCCACACGCCGTCTGAGGTCACCTTCCCCGGGGTCTGCACCCTTGAGACACCCGCGGTCCATGCTCTGGGGGACCTGGCCCTCGCGATGTCCACGGGGAGGACCAGCTGGCGGCTCTCAAGGCTCCTCGGCCATGTGTTCAGGGGAGGGAGGAGGAAGAGGCGTGGGGCAGACCCTAGCGTCTCACACGTCCTACCGGACATTCTGCCTTCGGGGGAGGGCTCCGGGGTTTCCCTGGGGGAAAAAGCATAGGATGGGAGGCCTCAAGGATGCCGACTCGGGAATATCAACATGTGACATTGACAGGAAATGCAGGCTTTGTGTTCATAAGTGTCACTGACACGCAGCTGCATTCACTCGTGTGCACCGGTTGAGGCTGCTTTTGTGCCACAGCCATGCCGTGGAGAAGCTGCGAGAGACCCCGTGGCCCACGGGGCCTGAAATACTGACCTTCTGCCCCTCCTGGAGGGACTCCACGCCGGAGTTGCAGCAGAGGCACCCCGCTGCTGTTCGGGGAGCAGTTCCTGCTTGGCCTTGCCCAAAAAGCGCAGGAACCGCATGGGCAGCCTCAGTGTGCATCACCCTCCACCCCCCTGCAGGCAGATAGCAGAGCTGGGCCTCGGCTCTTTCTGAGCCTGGAGACCCTCCTTCCCCTCCACCCCCCCCCCCCCCGTTACCCTCTCCCCTCCCCTCTGCCCAAGGTCCCTGCCGGTGGCCAAAGGAGGAAGGACAACCTGTGCACGAAGGTGCTTTGTGGCACAGATGTTTGCGTTACTGTTTGCCAAAGGGACTCCTCATCTTGTGTCATGGAGCTGTGTCTAGATTTACCCCCTTTCCTGTGACAGATGCAGAATCAGAATTGGGTCATTGGGGTCCACCGTGTCTCCTGTCTCGCAGCCCTACGTGCACCTCTCCCCAATTCTCCCCCAAGCACCAGTGAAGACGCAAAAGAGGCCAGGTGCTAGGTGGGTGGAACATTTATTTTTAAAACAAAATGGCTAAACTACAAGAAATAAATGTTTATGTTCCCCCAGAGTGAAGAAATACGCTCTAACACAGCATGAAGGCAGAAATGATAAGAATTGAGATTTGAATTATTAATTACATTTTTTTGGATGGCAGAAGTATCCCGTGAGCAAAATAGAATGGCACACAACTTTGGTTGGGGGCAGGAATTCCAGCCTTTATGACATAAAAGGAGGATGCTATCAATACCGAGCTATAAAGAGAGCTTTCAAACAACCAAGAGAAAGACAAGAATTAACACCCCACCTGCCCACTTGCCACCAGCCCCCTGAGCCTCTTTTCTGGGCCTGCCCTCTGCTGGCCTGAGTCCTGGGTCTTATGTCCCCCACATTCCCAAACCAGCACCCTTAACAGTGCCTGGCAGAGTGGGGGGTGGGGTGTCAATCCCCTAGCTTTCTCATTCTTGGGAGGGATGTCTTAACCCAGGGGGGACTGGGGCAAGTGGCTTCTAAGAGCCCTCACTGGTTGCCTTCTCTTTCCAGCTCACTTTCTCCCTGCCTGGGTGGGTCCTAGGACCACCTCCCAAGTAAAATACTGACAGGCAAACCCTTCAAAGACTCGGGATCTAGTTTGGAGGGAATCAAACAAAAACATATCACCCATTTAAAGTGACAAACAGAATGTCCCAAAAAGAAACACAAATAGCCAGCAACTGTACAAGAATGCTTAGGAAAATAAGAATTGCACATTGTAATGGGACGTTATATTTCACCCTCGAGATGGGTGGAGTCTTAATATCATGAGAAAGCGTAACCAGGCCCTGGAGCCTGTGAGCCTGCCATCTATGGCGAGCAGTAGACACACGTGATTCCATGTCTGTCATGAACTCCTAGGGATTAATCGCACAGATATGCAAACTGACGCAGTTACAAGATGTTCAGAGTGAAAACAAGGAAAAGCAACGGAACTCAAAAGCCCATTAACGATGGATTGTTCATGTAAATTATTGTTGCTCTCCGCAATGAAATCCATGTAGCCATTAACAATGATGGCTGCATGATATCCTTGCTGCCATAGAAAATGCTCGCGATACATAAAGTGAAGAGTGGGACCATAACACAGCATGCAGAGCAGTGACCCGTTTCTATAAATACACAGATGCTGACAGGTGTAATGTGTGCACAGGAAAATGTCTAGAAAGGGCAAGCGTCAACCATTGTCATTTTGGGATGGTGATGGCCTTAAATATTTTGCTTTGCTTGCCCTTGTTTTCTCATTTTCCTATAACAAGTGTATATTCGTTGTGTGATCTGGCTGAACTTTCTCCTGCCAGGGAGTGTCGTTGCTGATGGTGGAGTGCTCTGACTGTTACAAGCAGTACGGTTGCACATCCACTGATGTTTGGTGTGTGCCTCAATCTGGAAGCGAGGTCTGCACACCACCACGCTGACCTGTCATGGCAGGAACATGAGACCCTGGATGCTCACACTCAAGGCAGGAATGCTATATGATCAGCTAATGCACTCTACCCCTGGCCCCACCACTGTGATTGGTTCAGGGGCACTCTCCCCAGGAATAGATGTGCCTTCACCCCAGGGGTCCTCTCTGCTTCTTCCTTGGCTCTGGTAACTTTCTGTTAGGTTCATTCTCAAAAGCCCCAGCCAGCCCCAACGTCCCTCTCCGCAAGAGGGCAATTCTAGTGGAGAGGGCCTCTTTCCTTCTGGTTCTAGCTACAGTCTCAGGGAAGAAGCTCATTGGCCAGGATTGAGTCACATGCTCATCCTGAGCCAATCACAGTGGTGGGGCCAGGGGTACAGTGCATTGATTAATCAGGCCAGGACACTGCTCATCACTTGAGCAGAGAAGATGGGGTCAGCCCCAGAGAACCTTATCAGGTGAGAGCAGGGAGAAACCCCCATGGGATTCAGGGTGTTGGGACTCACGGGAGGGGCGAGGACACGGCCACCACGTGTGCTGTGCGCTTCTCACTGCGGGAAGGTACTGCTCCATGCTGGCCCCACTGAGCAGTCAGAGCTCCTTGTCACTCATCCTGTGAGGAGGGGCTGCTGCGGCTCCTATCCCCAAGAGGACAGGTGACTTCCAGGAGAGTAGACCCGAGCCATAGCCAGGTGCTGGGCCCTGGGCCAGGCTTACATGCATCTGGGTCTTGCCCTGCCGCCTCCTCCAACTCAGAAGGCCCAGGCCAAAGGCAGGAGAAGGAGGCTCTGGGACCCCTTGGTCAGGCTTGTGGGGAGGGGGCGAGGGAAAGGAGGGAGGACCCTTTGGTCATGTCTCAGGGTTCTGGCTGATGCCCCTGGGAGAGGGGATGGATTTCCCACCAACAGAGGCAAAGGGCCAAACGAAGGGGACATTGTGGGGCCAGTGCCAGGGGTGCTCAAAAGTCCCCACTCCCTACACTCACCTCCCTGGGCCAGCCAGCCCAGGGATCTCCCACTCCCCCAAACCCAGCCACATTCAACTGAGGGACAGCAGAAGGACATCCTCGTCAGAAGATGACAGGTCAAAAATTATAAAGCCAAAGCCAACAAACTGCACCAGCCTAGACTGATGGCCACGCACATATAGGACACTGAGGACAGGGACTGGCAAGATGAACGGCCGGCTGGACCTAGCGGGTAGCCTTCGCCCATGACAGCCCACAATCACCCGCAGCCTCTTTGGGCAACCCCAGCCAACGAGCATCCTCCCCGGGACGTGGGTGGGACCAGAGGAGAGAGGTGGTCTCCGCTGGGATTGCCCACCGGGGAGACATGACTCGGGGTCTATTGCCAAGGGGGCCTCCTGGGGGGTCTGCCAAGGCTGGTAAGTCCTTGCCGAACAGCGAGGAGGGGTGAAGACAAAAGTCCCTGTGAAGTGGCTGTAACCACCAGTGCTATGTGTGCAGAAACGGTTTTATTTTTATCATCGAGCACCCTGCTGTGCCGGCTGCACGCCTCTGCGTTTTGTGGCTCTGCCTTTCCCATCTCCCAGGTAGGGCGGCCCCTCCCTGGATCACTGGAGCCCCCTCTGCTCACCCAGTCACTTCTCAGCAAACCGGGGCTCCGTCCACTGTGGCCCAACATGGGGGCTTTTTGTCCAGTTGCCTTTGCTGGTGAGTCAAGGTCATTTCATGACTCACTGGGCTGTCTCAGGAACAGAGATGCTGAGGCTGGGTGAGCGTCTGTCCCCACCGAGTGGGATCCCAGCAGCAGGCACGCAGCCTGTGGGGACCTAGGGCCACTGTGAGGTGAGAACAGCGACAAAACCCCCGCTCAGCACACATACACAATTACAGTGCGTGCATTTTATAAGGCAAAGCTGGCCTTGCACTCTGCACGTGTTGTATTACGGGGGCCTCTACATTTTCTTCTGTGGCCACAACAAAGAGCGTTTCTGCCGGGAACCATCCTTGATTCCAGCAGCACAGGTCACCTGGGGGCAGCGGCATCCTCTCCCCTCCCCCGACCTACCCAGGCCGGCAGGGGAGCCCTTGTCGCTCACACACTCAGAGGACTGCTATTTCTGGCAGATCTGGGGACTTGGTTCCCTGCCCGTCACTCCCACTGGAAGCAGAAATGCTGAATAAAACATGAGTGGTGTTTTCTCAGACCCTCGAGTGAGCTGGCCCGTGAGGAATGAGCACTCACAGGCTGGCCCTGGGGTGTGTATAGGAACTTGTGGGGTTGGGAGGAGCTCTGTGCCCTGGGACATTTGCTGGACTACAGATTTGAATTGAGCTTGGCCTGGAGGCCTCCTTAGAAGATGACAGGTCAAAGCCAACTGGAGGAGGGCAGGCTCATGGGAGAGCCTTGCTGCTCAAGGGACCATGCGCTCTACATAAGGATGAACTAGCCGAAACCGTTTGGCTCAGTGGTAGAGCATCGGCCTGTGGACTGAAAGGTCCCGGGTTTGATTCCGGTCAAGGGCATGTACCTTGGTTGTGGGCACATCCCCGGTAGGGGGTGTGCAAGAGGCAGCTGGTTGATGTTTCTCTCTCGTTGACGTTTCTAGCTCTCTATCTCTCTCTCTTCCTCTCTGTAAAAAAATCAATAAAATATATTTTTAAAAAAAGAAAAAAGAAAAGAGATGAACTAGAGCGGCCTCCTGACCCCGCCTGCCAGGGGAATGCCAGTCCCTAGGTTTGACATTGGGAGGGGAGAAAACTTCTCTCTTGAGATCTGTGACCACCAGCTGGTCCTCGTGAGGCTGGCATCTCAAATTACAGTTCCTGAGGGTCCAAAGCCCAGAATTTCAATTCAAGTGGTTTCTTGTAGGCAGTGATGGTGGGAGGACCCAACCTCAGCCCCGTCTCAAGGGGCTCCCACAGGTAAAAGTCCAAGACACGTGCAAACAAGTCCAATCACAGCAAATAATCCTAGAGCACACAGACAATAAGGCATTACATGTGAGCCAGAAAAGCCATAGGCAACAGAATGTGACTCACAAATACTTTGACTATGAGATTTTTTTCAGAGCAGAACAGCCAGTAAGCGAGGTATGCTTAAGTAAATCCAAAGGGATTTAACATATGAATAAGAGTATGTGACCATTAAAAGAAAAATGTGATCAAGCCAACTTAAAAAAAAAAAACAACACACAAAAACACCTAGAATTTCTTGAAATGAAAAATATAATAAATGGAGATAAAACTCAATGGATTAAAAAGTAAAATAAAATTTAAAAAATATATAGATTCGTTGATCAGTGGATTGATTTATTGCAGTTAGATACAGTTAAAGAAAGAACTAGTGAAATGGAAAGTAGATCTGAATAATTTCAAGTTCATCAGAAACAAAACATGGGAAACGTGAAGAGTAGGTGGCTAATGGGAGAGAAAATAGCAACCATGTACAGTTAATCCTAAAAAGTACACTAAGACAAGAGCCACAATGCCCATCCACCAAGAAAGCGAACGTAGAATGCGCAAGAGCACAGATGGCAGGGGAGGGCCCACTTTAGATCTTGGAGAGTTACATAACCAGTGAGAACCTGATGCAAAGCACACAGCTTTGACACTTGTTAAAGGGAAGTGACTGCAGGGAAGGCATGAGAACAGTGTCATTATTCACAGACGGTAAACAGGAGCGAGGAGGAGGGGGGAAAGACACAGGGAAACGGAGACAAACAACAAGTTTAAGATAAACATGCAGTGTGGCGTCAACAGTGCTGAAAGCTGATCTCTGAAGATGGCTGAGAAAACAGACAAGCCTCTGGTGATCCCGATGAAGGGCGTGAGAACAGAAAAGGAAAACAGCAGCTCTGGAGAGACGGTGGCATGTTACAAATAACTGTATGCTGTGGTAGTCGGACACTTGGGTGAAGTGGACAGAATTCTAGGACAGTATCACTTAAAAGCAAACCAAGAAGAAATAACTAACCTCAGCAGTTCTAGAAACAAATTAAATTGGACCAGTGTTGGGAAAACAAAACAAAACAACAACAAAACTTTCAAAGAATACCTAAATGGTTTTACTGGCAAGTTTTACTAACATTTAAGGAAGAAATAATAATTTCAGAGTACATGGAAAAGATTTTTAGAAAAGCCTATAGCATATGTTAATGGTAAACTTTTCAAAAAATATATATTTTATTGATTTTTTATAGAGAGGAAGAGAGAGGGATAGAAAGTTAGAAACATCGATGAGAGAGAAACATCGATCAGCTGCCTCTTTCACACACCCCACTGGGGATGTGCCCGCAACCAAGGTATATATCCTTGACCGGAATCGAACCCAGGACCTTTCAGTCCGCAGGCTGACGCTCTATTCACTGAGCCAAACCGGTTTTGGCAATGGTAAACTTTTGAAAGTATTCTCTTAAGAACCGGAACAAGGCAGAGGAGCCAACCAACCCTGTACTAGTTAACATCCTGTTCGTCCTAGGAAAGTTTCGTAGGAAAGACAAGACAAGAACGAAAAGGCAGCTTAGACAGGATTTTCATGTAAAGGTTGGTGTCCCGGGGCTGGGATGGGCACCATCCTCTTTTTATCCCGCTGCACGTCTCCTCCCACGTGGTCGCTAACTCGTAGTCTAAGACGGCTGCCAAGTGCTGGCCATCACGTCTGCATTCCAGCCAACGGGGGGCAAGCCGTGTGAAAGGGAAGTATGCCTGCTCGGTTTGAACATGACCCGAGAGGCATATTGGCCACTTCTATTTCCATCCCACCGGTCAGAGTGTATTGGCAGACATACCTGTCACCTGGATTCTGGCATCAGAACAAATGGAGAATGAGGCCAGGGGCCCAGGGACAATCACTCGGAACTGGGGGAGAGCTTAGGCGGGGGGCGGAGTGGTGGCCCAGGCCAAGGCCAGAGGTCGTCCCCCTGCCTCCGACCAGGAGCTACGCCATACGCTGCCATGCGCTGCCCACCCCACCTCCGGCCCCTTTGCTGGGCTAGGAAAGGAGGCCAGAGCGGCCATGTGATGGAGGCGATGGGTCACAGCTCTGACCTGGCATGCAAGACGCCATGTGGCCTCACTGGTTTCAGTATCGCCGGAAGAGCAGCTATTGGGGCAGCTGTTTTGCCTCGGGTCCGTGTATAGGCAGGAGGGCTGCCGGCAGGTTTACGCGGAGCACGGTTGTGTTTTGTCATAATTCTGTTACCTGTCATTTTAGCTTGAGGCCTCAGGAGCAATCTGACGGTGCAGACCAGAGCCTGGGAGGTGCCACTCGAGCCCTGACACCGGCTGTAGGTCCCCCTGAGGCCAGACAGTGCCCCATTGGAAGGTCCACACCAGAGGTCTCAGGGGTCTGTCCCTCACTCTGGAGCGTGATACATGCCTGCCAGACAGACGGGCCCCACGTCACACGGAGCGGGGGCTGTGCCTGCCACAGCAGAGTAGAGAGGACCGGGAGGCCGTGTGGGCCATGGGGACACGCAGAGGCGGAAGGGGCAGGCGGAGGGGGCGAGACCTGGGAGAGACATGGGCCTCAGTCACCCTTTTGTAGAAGAACCCCTGTCCCCACTGCAGGCCCAGCAGGAAGGGCGTCTGTGCAGGGAGCACGTAGGCCGCAGCCTGGCACATTTTCCGAGTGTTGGTTAAAGATGGGGCTGGTGTGACAATCGGGCACTGGGAGGAAGGGGCTCTGCCCGCAGGCCCGACAAGCAGCTGGGCTTGTCTGTCTTGTGCAGCTTGGATCAGAGAGGGACCCTGTGCGGCCCAGACTCTTGGATGGCGTGGTGAGCCCACGCGTGGAAGCTTGAAGCCCAGGAGGCCAGGATAAGAGCAGACGGGCAGGGGTCATCCGGTCACTTGGAGCGAACCGAGTCCCACAGAGGCGGGAGGACTGAGCCCACCGCCCAGCTCAGGACCCTGTCTCTGGCTTCTGCTGCCCTCCCGCCGCCTCAGAGGTCTGGCCTAGGGTCTGGAGGTAAGAGGCCCCACACTCAGTGGGGGACAGCGTGGACCCTCCATAACCCTGGGGGACTCAGTGTTTGGGGGGGCCGGGTGCTGACCTTCTCATCTAAGGACTTAATATTGAACACAGAATCCAGGGCACAAGGTGGTAATGGCCTTGCTTGCCCTCCACCCCATCACCCCATCAGGCTGTATCCGGTCCCCTATCCAAAGATGCAGCTCTCCTCCCCACGAACAGGTGTGGTGGGCAGCCCCTCATCTCAAATACAGCCTGGCCGTGGGGCCCCCAGCCCCTCTCCTGAATGGACACGTCTGAGCATGCGCCCAGGAGGAGCGTTCACCCACCTCCCTCCATCCCCACGAATGTGATGAGGCCCCAGACGGGAGAAGCTGCCGTGTGACAGCTCAGAAAATGGAACTAATGACGGCGTCGCCGAACAAGGGTGGCATTCAGCACATCCCGACAGTGGGTCCTTCTCGGCTGGGTGGTCAGTAGTCCCGAATGCCCATTCTGCAAGTCCCGCCCCCCCGCCCAATTAACGAGCAGCCCCTCTGCTCCGGCCCCGCAGGGCCTGCGTCCGGTCACCTCGCCTGAACTGGGTTAGGGGAGCCCGGCCCTTTATTGGAAGGTGCCCGTTCCCACGAGGCTCCAGCCCCAGCCTGGCCTTGCCCCAGGGCGCCTCCCGTGATGGCAGATGTTCTGCTTGAGCCTCATCTTCCTGGTAAACTGGCACAGCAAGGAGGCAGTGGCTTCTCAGGCTGGCGGCAGTTGCCCCATTTGAAACAGTTTATTTTTTATTTTTATTTTTTAAAAATGTAATTCATCTTATAATTTCATTAACATTTTCTTTTCTCTTGCTTACTTTATTATGTAGTGTATAATACAATATAATATAAAATGTGTTTCAATTGACTTACGTTATTGGGAAAGCTTACAGTCAACAGCAGGCTGTTAATAGTTAAGCGTTGCAGAGGTCAAAAGTCACATGTGGATTTTTTTAACCGCATGGGAGGTTGCTTACTTATCTGTGGCGGAGGTGCGGGAGAAGGTGTGGGCTTGTGGGATCAGGGAAGAGTGGGTGTTGATCTAGGGGAGATGGTGGCGGGTCTGAAACAGTCTAAAGGAGTGAAGGGCAAACTCAAAGGTGAAGGTGTGACCAGGAGTCGCTGATGCCCCTCCCGGCCCAGTCTCCAGACACGGTGGCCCTGTGAGTGAGCCGGGCGGGTAGGCACCATGCCCCTTCATGCTCCGAAACCAGCAGAGCTACGTTGGAATTACAAAGGTGTCCCCCAGAGGTGTGCCAGGTGTCTCCACCTCTCCCCGAAGCAGTGGTTCTCCACCTTCCTCATGCCGCGACCCTTTAATACGGCTCCTCACGGTGTGGTGACCCCCAACCATAAAATTATTTTCGTTGCTACTTCGTAATTGTAATTCTGCTGCTGTTATGAATCATAATGTAAATATCTGATACGCAGGATGTCTTAGGCCAGTGGTCAGCAAACTGCGGTTCATGTGGCTCTTGAGCCGCAGTTTGCTGACCACTGTCTTAGGCGACCCCTGTGAAAGGGTGGTTCGAGCCCCAAAGGGGTTGCACGACCCACAGGATGAGAACCGTTGCCCTAAAGGTTTGTGTCCCGCTGCCCTGCACAGGTAAGCATTTCTCGAGCTCTGATATGTGAATTCTGAAACGCGCATGCTCTGGTGAGCCTCTGAGTGGATCTTGATAAAATGCAGGTTTTGGCTCTGGTTGGGGTGGGGCCTGCATTTCCGAGCAGCTCACGGGTCCTCGGCCACACCTCAGCAGAGGCCGTGTTCAGGGACTTAGGGGCACACCAGCTTCCTGTTGGACAGGCATGGAGCGGCATGTGGAGGAGGAGCTCTGGTCGGAGATGCAGATGCTGCTGTGGGCGGGTGTTGGGTATGGGGGTGGGGGTTGGGGTGGGGGGTGGGGAGGCAGCAGGAAGGACCCCGCAGAGGCCGTGGGCAGGGCGTGGGAAACTGGTGTGCTCCTTCTGTGCTTGTAGGAAGTGATGCTGGCCGTGGAGAATACAGAACATCAGGAAAATGCAAAGAGAAGTCACACCAGCCTTTTATTTTATGTTATTTTCTGATGTGATCCCCACATTGTCCCACAGCCTGTGTGTGTTATATAAACACAGTCCAGATTGACTTAAAATTCTGTCAATTTTGGGATCTCACCTAAATGGATGCACCTGCAGGGACTAGGGGCAGGGGGCAAGTGTCCAGTGGGGTCAGTGACTCAGGGAGTCAGGGTTCGGGGAAGGGGACCCAGGGAGAGGTGTGGATAGGAAAACAGCTGTTTCTCCAAACCCGTAAGACATGGGGCACCTGAGAGATGGGGCGCCGGAGTGTCCTCTAAGTGCTGCAAGTTGCTTGTATGAATGCCGGGGGCTAGAGCCCACGAAATCTGGGGTTCCCAGTACCTGAGACTCTGAGGCTGTGAGACTTGACAACAGGCTCTGCCCACCTCCTACTTATCAGCTGCTTTGGAGGTCAGGGGTCAGGGGTCAGAGGTCAGGGTGTCCATGGAACCAGTCCCTGGACATCAGAGCTCCATTGTGTTGCTGGAGCCTGGAGGAAGGAGGGAGAGGAAGGAGACAGGTTGGGGCCGGATGGGAAGAGATAAAGGGAGGGTAAGGGGCCAAGGCCAGCTCCCTCCAGGCCCTTCTGCCCTGAAGCAGTCGGCTGCGCTCCTGTTAGATGGGCCCCTGACGGTGGGGCCAGGGCACATTAAGCTCCATTGGTTTTCAATGGAAGAACTTAATGTCTGAGGAAGGAACCGGGAAGGAGGGATCGAGACAGACACCTGGGCTCTCCCCAGAGGGGGTCCCACAGTCGCCTGCAGGGTCCCCAGGGAGTCAGCCGGGCACAGTGAGGACCCTCCCTGCTGGCCCCTCGGGGTCCTCTTCGCTCCCCCAGGGTGCAGGGTGCGCAGTCCCGCTCCCAGCCCGGGGTCGGGCAGGGCAGAGGAGCAGAAAGCCTTCCTTGTCAATGGTTCTCCATCCAACTGGAGAGTAGGGCAGGCTGGCTAGCGCGGGGCCTGGACCCCCACACGGCTACGGAGCCGCTGCCGGGAGAGCCGCTGCCCGGCTGGGAGCATTTCTTCTCTGAGTCACACGTGTATTTATAGCCCCAGAGATGCTCCAGGGCGGGAGAGCACTCCTGGAGGGAATGGGGCCGGGAGGGAGCACACCTCTCCGTCCGTCCTCTGCACACAGCTCGCCGTCCACCCTCCACCTGGCGGGCCGGTGCCGCTGATGCAGGACAGTGACTGCTGCTCCCCATCGCTTACCGTGGCTGTCACCCACACCCCGGCTCCTCCCAGGCTTCCTCGCACCCTCGTCCAGCAGGACCGCTCTGGGGAGGGGCTGTGTGACAGAGACCCCCGCCATGAAATGTGTCCATCGACCCCCCCACTCCCCGCTCTGGAACTCAGGAGAGATTAAATCTGGTTTCAGAGAAAGGACTGAGGTGCCCCGTTCTTGGGGAGTTCGCATTCAGGTTCGGAGAGCGAGGTCCTGCCTCTGGGCAGTTCCGTGGGGTCAGTGGTTGGCAGGGACGAGAGAGGACCCCAGTCTCTTTCACAGCCAACCCGCGGTCATCGGGCGGGAGCGTGTCCACAGGAGCCTGAACTCGGGGTGCAGGGGCCTGAGGGCTCTGGGAGGGAGAAACGCAGAGAACATCTCAGGTTTGGTCTCGCCAGGACCCCAGAAAACTGTGTGTCGGCTCCCCCGCCCCCTCCCCCCTGTGTTTGGGTCCAGGATCCACAGGTGTGACCACGCCCACCCAGAGGCTGGGGTAACTCTGGGCATTGACCTCCCTGGGGGGAGAACCCGCACACTGCTCGTGCTCTCATGGGGCACGTCACACCCGGGCCTGTTTGTCGCACTGTTCTGCGCACTCAGGGTCCCTATGCCCACTCCTCTGCGGGCCCACACGGCTCCCCCTGCCCCCGAGTGTGCCCGGGCCCCTCATCACACTCCCGGGGGGGACCCCACCAGTGACACTCTGTCCCTGTCTCCCCTTAGCTCCAGCTTGCTCTGGCCCGTGGACCCTGTACCCATAGGCATCCTCCCGCACCGTGGAGCTGCCAGCACAGGCTGCGGCCTAGGGCCCCATGAGGACCCAAACGGCGGATAGGCAGACAGCAGTTTGCGTGTGTCTCCCAGGAGGCAAGAGCTCATGGACTCAGCCCCAAATAAACGAGCCTGATGTTTAAGGATCTAAATGTGCAGCTGAAACCGTGGACCCGTTAGAACAAGGTAGAGTGCTGGTGTGAGATCCTGAAGCGGGGCAGGACTTCAGTGAGGCCCCAAGGCTAAACGTCATAGCGTGAGTGGGACCTATTTGATTGTCTAAGAAGCTGAAGTTTCTCTGGAGCAGAACACACAGTGACATAGCTGGAAGGTGAAGTCAGGCTCGGGGAGGGCTCTCCCCAGTCCTTCTAAGGAGCTGACGGTGGCTCAGTGCCTCCGCTCCTGGGGCACCGACTCCATTGGTCTTGTGGGGAAGCCACGGGGCCGCCCTCCACTCCCTCAGAGGTGAGTTCACCCCAGGGTTTGTCCTCATCAGGCACATCTGCAAACACGCCCTCTCCCCAGACCGGAGGCTGCTGTGCAGAGGCCCAGAAGCAGGCTGGGTTTGACCCTTTTCGGATTGACCCAACATCACCAGCAATGTGCTTCCGGGTGTTTCTTTATTCCAAATCCTTTAAAATAGGTCTGTCTTGCCCTAGCCGGTTTGGCTCAGTGGATAAGCCAAGGGTTTATCCACTGAAGGATAAGGTCCCAGGTTCGATTCCGGACGGGGGCATGTACCTTGGTTGCAGGCACATCCCCAGGAGGGGGTGTGCAAGAGGCAGCTGATCGATGTTTCTGACTCTCTTTCCCTCTCCCATCCTCTCTGTAGAAAATCAATAAAATATATTTAAAAAAATAAAATAAGTGTCTTTCTGTTTCTCTCTCTGTGTTTCTCTTTGTCTCCTTCTCTCTCATTTTTTATTTTACTTATTATTTTATCCTCACCTAAAAATATGTTTATTGATTTTAGAGTGAGAAGAAGCAGGAGGGGGAGAGATCAATGCAAGAGAGAAATATTTGCCGAAACCGGTTTGGCTCAGTTGTAGAGCGTCGATCTGCGGACTGAAAGGTCCCAGGTTCGATTCCGGTCAGGGGCATGTACGTTGGTTGTGGGCACATCCCCGGTGGGGGATGTACAGGAGGCAGCTGGTCGATGTTTCTCTTTCATCGATGTCTCTAGCTCTCTATCTCTCTCCCTTCCTCTCTGTAAAAAAATCAATAAAATATATTAAGAAAAAAGAAAAAAGAAAAAAAGAGAGAGAAGTATTTATCAGTTGCCTCCTGGATGCGCCTCAACCGGGAATTGGATTCCAAGCCCAGGTACGTGTCCTGACTGGGAATTGAACCACAGCCCTTCGGTGTATAGGAAAATGCTCCAATCAACTGAGCCACTGAGCCAGCCAGCCAGGGTTATATTTTATAATCAGTTCTGTTCTCGGAGATCCTTCCAACTTGAGACCCACGTCAGTCTCCAACATAGAGGAAAGTCCTCCGTCTCCGATTTCCCCTCCGCCACCTGCCCTGTTTGTGGAGTCGCAGTGTGCGCCCAGTGTCCCCGCTTCTGTCTCCAGGTCTCTTGGTCCTCTTGCCACACCCACCTTTTTACAGAGTCCTGAGAGGATCTCTGGACATCTCCAAATATCTGGGTTTGTCTTCCTGGGGTGGCTAAGCCACATGAGCTGTTCCCCTTGCATTTCAGGGGTGACAAGCCTACCTCTGCTCTCCAAGACCCTGTCCTGCCCTGCTCAACCGTCGGCAGTCACGTCATAGACACGAGCTCACCGTGAGACGTGCTGGGTGCACAGGTGGGGTTTCTGAGCCCTGCTCCCGTGTCCTGGAGGGGCCTAGTCAGAGGTCATGGTCCTGCCCCCTTGGATGGGCCCCCTCTCTCCCATGTGGGGGTTCCTGCCCCTCCCTACTGAACCCACCTGCATTCCTGAGTGTGAGGAATTATGGGGTCAGAACGCTCCCTCCATCACGCTGGGCTGTGCGTATGTTCTAGAAACTCTGAGTCACGTCTTCCGTGGGAGACACTTCCCCACAGAGGTTCCTGTCCCCTTGGGTGATTCCAGCGAGAGCTGGGGAGGCGGGAGGAATAAAGCCAGAGGCGCCCACATCCTGGGTCGGAAGCCTGTCCAGTCTTCATGCTTCACTGTGGAGTGTGCAGCCCCTCTGAGTGAGGACACCCATATTCTAGGACTCGGGACATCCTCGAGGCCCCATGGCGAGGCCAATGCCAGGTCTGCGGTGGGCAAGGGGGGACTTGGGTCAAGCCAGGCCCAATGGACGTCTGAGCGGAGAGGTCCGAGGACTGGTGGTGGCTGCAGACGTGTGTGAGGGGACAGAAGGGAGTTCATAAGAGCCCAGGGACGGCAAAGGGCCGGTCCCGCGTCTGATGTGGAGCACGGTGATTTATTTTCCTGTCTGAGTCTCGCTTTGCAGTGGGATTTGCAGCCACAAAAGTTCTTGGCCAGGACGTTTGGGTCTTAGGAAATGTCGGCTGCACTTTTATTTTTAGCTTTAGGAATGCGATGCTTGATAGGATTTGGATTTTTTTTAAGATGGACCAACTTTAAGATGAGAACTATATCCCTTGACCCCAGGCTGCTCCTGTTTACAGGGGGGGGGGTCACAGCTCCACGCTGGAGGACAGGAGCCCATGCTCGGCTTCCCGTGTGTCCGGAGCCCTGACCACCGGCCAGAAGGGACCAGGCTCTGCGGGACCAGACAGCAAACCACTTTCCAGGCTGGGGCAGAGGCTGGGCTCTCAGGCCGGGGCACAGATTCCCCCATAGGAG